>JACEGR010000714.1:0-224868 GCA_014170235.1 Listronotus bonariensis | reverse complement strand
CAAGTGTTAACAACAATAACATTGCCAATTTAAAGAACTAATTACTATAAAGTTTTAAGGCTTAGGTGTTTTTATAATATTATGTATAAACAGTTCAAACAATTTAAGTTTGGAACAAGCAATGCTTTTCTTATTTTTTTTTGAAAAATTTTCAGTTTTTTTTTTTTTTTTTTTATCTTTGGACAAACCACGAAGGCTAAAAGCCTAAATACTAACAGTACCGTGGGTGTCTTAAGCGAGGTAAGAGGGAGTTTGTTGACACGGGACTTAAATACTTGAAGATTTGGGGGAAGGAAAGACCTCCGCGGGCAGCAGGTTCCACAATCTAGAAACTCTAGGGATAAAAGAACGAACAAAGTGAGAAGTTCGGGGCCTGTCCAGTTGGACCGTATAGGGATGCATATGCGCGGAACCACGAGTTTCTCTGTTGGGAACCGTGAGTGGAGGAACTATACTGGTCAATTCTTCAGAGCAGAAGCCATGGAAGTACCTATAAAAAAGCGATAAATCGCCCACAGCCCGACGATGGGCAAGAAGGAAACCTTTCTGTAAGTGAAGGATCATTAATGAGACGAACAGCTCTTCTTTGAATAGAATCAAGAATGCTCAGGGTTGTTGGGGACGCCATGCCCCAGATATGAGAACAATATTCCAAGGGAGGTCGGATTTGGGAAACATATAAAGTGTATAAATTAGAAGCGGAAAAATACTTTTTAGCTCGAAAGAAATCCAAGCTTTTTTGAAGCTGCCGTGGCTATAGATACAATGTGTTTATGCCAGTTAAGGTTACTTTCAAATGTGACGCCCACGAGATTGAAGGTGTCTTTGCTCTGTAGAACTTGGCCGCTCATAAGTAGAGGATGAGTATTTGATGACTCTTTTCGCGACAAGGAACATGACTGTGTTTTGGATGCATTAAAATGGACGAGATTTTTGGCGCCCCAATCCAATATTAAATTAAGATCCTGAGAAGAGATATCTGCATCGCTCTGCGTTTATTTTCCAAGTCAGGTTTAGTGATGGGTTTAGGAACCTGAAAACTGGAGTGAAGGGTACTATCGTCGGCGAAACTATGAATGGAATTAGTTGTGGACGAGAGAAGGTCGTTGATGTGAAGAAGAAACAATGTT
Organism: Listronotus bonariensis; assembly: GCA_014170235.1. NCBI lineage: Eukaryota > Metazoa > Arthropoda > Insecta > Coleoptera > Curculionidae > Listronotus > Listronotus bonariensis. The sequence goes on along the minus strand of JACEGR010000714.1, from coordinate 223,738 downwards.
GGTGCCAGAACTGAGCCCTGAGGGACTCCAGCATTTATTTGGTGAAAGCTTGAAGAATGGCCGTCCACAATAACTGATATACGTCGATCAGATAGATAACTAGAGAGCCAAGTACAGAGTTTAGTTGAAAGACCATAGGAGGGAAGTTTATTAAGAAGTGCTGCATGCCAGACCTGGTCAAAAGCTTTGGATATATCAAGAGCAACGATCTGGGACTCACCTAGAAACTCAAGAGACTTATTCCAACAGTGTGATACGAAGGAAAGAAGATCTGCTGTAGATCTTTTGTGGCGAAATCCATACTGCCTGTCGTGCAAAATTTTGTGTTTTCCAAGTACTTAAGAATTTGTGAATTAATTAATTTTTCCATTACTTTACAAAGAACTGAGAGAATTGAAATTGGTCTATAGTTAGATGGAAGCGATTTAGATCCTTTCTTGGGAATAGGTTGAACACGTGCAGCCTTCCAGCTCTCGGAAAGATACCTGTGTCGTAAGAAATTCGAAAGAGCCGAGTTAAGATTGGTGCAAGTTCTGGAGCACATTTTTTTAAAACGATTGCTGGTATGCCGTCCAGCCCAGACGATTTCTTGGTGTTAAGGGAGGAAAGGATACGCTTAATGTGTTTTACTTTAAAAATAATATCGGGCATTTTATGAGGAACTGGGGTAATCGTTGGAATTGGATGATTTACGGGAGGGTCAAGGGTTGAATTGGCAGCAAATTGTTTGGCAAATAGTTCTGCCTTCCCTTTAGCAGTAGAAATAATTTCATCTTCCAAAGTTAGTGGTGGAAAAGAACTGGCACAAAAATTCCTACTTATGTTTTTCGCAAAGGACCAGAAGGATTTGCTACCATTTGAGCAAGAAAGAACTTTGTTTTTGATACGATTGTCGAAGGAGTCTTTGGCTTCAGAAATTGTTTGATTGTAGTAGTTTCTTGCTTCAATGCTGGCCTGTCGGTTTTCTGGACTAGGATCCTGTAGAAAGTTCTTGTGAGCCTGAACTTTTAAAGTTCTGGCTTTTTCACAAGATTTGGAAAACCAGGGTTTGTTATTGGATTTTTGGGGTTTTTGATGGTGTGTGGAATATAGGTTTCAATGCCCAATTGAATTGATTCAGTAAGTTGATTGCAAATTTGGGAAGGATCACGAGAAGAAAAGCAGATGGAATTCCAGGGGTAAGTGGCGAAGAAGTCCCTTAGGCCATCCCAGTCGGCTGAGTTGTAGTGCCATACGGTGCGTGGTGGCATGTATTCATTTACCTCGGGATGTGCAGGGGTAAGATATAGTAACTAAGCCATGATCTGAGCGACCTAGGGGTGCTGTGACAGATGTTTCATAGAGTTCGGGGTTTGTAGTAAGAAAGAGATCTAGGGGATTTGAACTATGATTTGGGACTCTAGGAAAGTAGGTGGGTTTCATAATAAGGTTGGTAAGAGAGTTACTGACTGCGAAGATTTCGGCTGCTCTGCCTTGGGGGTCAGTTTTTGAAGAGCCCAGCCAATCCTTATTATGGACATTGAAGTCGCCAAGCACGATTACTTCAGCCGATGGAAACTGAGAAATTATGCTATCGATCTTTGTTGAAAGAAAGTCAAAGAATTCGACATAGGAATTATTAGATGGGGACCGGTACAAACAGCAGATAAATTTAGTTGAAGACCTAAGGGAAAGTTTGAGCCAAAGGATATCCGGCCTACCCGATTCAAGATTAGAAACTCGAGCACAAGCCAGATCGTTGCGGACGTAAGCACATACGCCACCATGTGGGCGGAAAAGACGAAATAAGTTCGTAGCCTGGGAAGAGAAGGTGGCTGGTTGAAGATTTAGAACTTATTTGTGTTTCCGTTAGAAACAGTATGTGGGGCTTAGATGACTGAAGGTGATGGTGAACGGAGTTTATATTGGTGTTAAGCCCACATATGTTTGCAAAAGAAATTAAACTTCTCGATGAAGGCCTCCCGGATGCACCCCTCGCCCGGAGATCCGAATGGAGGGGTATTTTACCTCCGGAATATTTTACTTCCGGATTGTGCCGCCATCATTTGTACATAGTTTGGGGGTTAAAAGGAAAAAAGAAAAGAAAAAGAAGGAAGAAGGAAAAACTGACTCACAAACCCAGAACCCAGAAACGTCCGTTAAGACTTCACGGGTTCTTTAAAAGGTGAGTGGGGTGGTACCTCCTCAGGCGAGGAAAGCTCCTCTACCACCTACAGTATTCATTTAAAATCTTCTACATTAAAAAATCCTACTAATGCTCAGTAAAAGCGTGCCAAAGAATTCATTAAAAATCTTCTACATTAAAAAATCCTACTAATGCTTAGTAAAAGAGTGCCAAAGAATTCATTTTTTTCCTAAAACTTAAACACCCTGTAGCTTAAAAGTTAAGAGGTTTAGGACATATGTTAATATGAACTTTTCTTCCTTAAATTGGCTAAGTAATTATATTCTGTATTTTTAGCCATCAATTAAATTACACCCTTTATACTAAATAAATATAAAAAAGAAATTAGACAAAGTCGCCATCGCTATCTCTTTCTTTGTCGTTCGTGTCCAAATTGGATTTGTGAATCTCGTCTTCTTGTTCACATTTAGACTGAGAATCTATAAAGAAACAATTATTTTTAACATAATGATTTTTAAAAGAATAAATTTGCAATTTATTTTTTTATTTACGTCTTTCACGGCCATTAACATCTTTTTAACCATTTTCTCTTAGTAACATATTAGTTAGAACTTTCTTCTGAGCGTTTTTCCAAATAATAGAAATCTAAGCGGCACGTTGCAGGTCAATCTTTTTCATCTTTGTATGTATAGGTTTTTGTAAATAATGCTTTATTTGGTGCCTTTTCACATTAGCGGAAGACGGATAATTGGGCGACAGACCGACGCTATCCAAGTGTATGGAGTCTTATGAGACCATTTACACGTTGAGAACCCAGAAAGTCGGCTGTGCGTGTGAAAGGTCTCATAAGACTCCATACACTTCAATAGCGTCAGTTCGTCGCCCAACTGCCAGTCTTCCGCTAGCGTAAAAGGCAGTAACGGTATTAATTTAATACGCGCCCGGAAAACACTCGATTCTATATACGCACTTTAAGCGACTGCTGCCTACCTCCGTTCCATTTATTTTTAATCCGATCATTTTTTATTAAGTTTTATATAATAAATAAAGCACTATAACAATTTTTAGTCATTACTACGCTCTTGGCCCGACTTCATGATCTTAACACTTTTAAAACCTTTTAAGAGGTGTTCCTCTTGACAAGACTACCAAGAATACTAATACCGCCATATATGGAAGCGGCGTTTTAACCCAGCCTGTCAATATCAAATGTTTTGGGTGTCGAGCTGGGCAAACGAGTCACTTTTTTTTGGCGGACAAGTTTACCACAATGTTTTACATTCAATTTTTACATATTTTAGATTATCTGCAATTAACAAATAAGCAATAATATAAGAATATAAAAAATAATTGTTAAAAATTATCTTTTTAGGTGATTCTAGACGATCAGATCTTGAAAGCTCTTACAATGAGAGGTTCCATATTTGTAAAACCATATGAAACAGAAGTAAGGGCTTTTTACGATAAGCTACTTAGAATTAATTCGACATTAGATGTCTGGGGGCAGGTCCAATCTCAATGGCTGTACTTACTTCCAATATTTTCTTCTAAAGATATTGTGGCTCAGATGCCTGAGGAAGGAACACTTTTTAAAGAGGTAATTTAAATTGTATATTGTTATATTATAAACAGATAATAATCTTAAAAACGATTATGTTTCTAAAATTGCCAATTTACTTATATCTGAAAGGTTGATGTTTAAAAAACTACTATTTTTGTTTAAATATTGTTAAAGAGGTAGTGCAAATTATACAGTGTATCTCTGAAAGGTGCGGAAAAGAAGCTACCACAGATTCCCGAGACTAAAATATGACGATCTAATCCAACTTACCTTAGTCAAAAAGTGGATGGTTTCGGAGATACAGGGTGTCAAAATTTTATTTAGGTTTTAGTTTTTTATAAATAATTTTGTAAGTAATAGGTCCATTATCACAATATTTGGCAAAAAGAGGTCCTAGAAGATAAGAAATAAAAATTTGCTTTCAGCTTTATTGTTAACTTTAGAGAGCGCCACCTGCGATGTCTTGCACAAATTAAAAACGTTATAACTTTTTTGATACACTTTGAATGTAACTTTTTTTAAATATTTTTCTTTAACACAACAAAACTTACATAAAAAATGCGTACTTAGTAAATGTTGATTTAGGCAGCCGTTTCTGAGATATCTGGATTTTAAAAGATTATTTTCTGTATGGCATGGTCTTAACTATACAGGGTATTACAAAATTAGATGCCTATCTTTTAGAGTATAATTTTTACGTAATTTTAAGAATAAAAGTTCATGTCCTAAATGGCTTAACTTTTGAGATACAGAGTGGCAAAAAGCCTATTTTTTAAAATTTACCACCCTGTATTTTATAAGTAAGTCTTTTATGACACAACTTTTCTTCCTAAAATCACTTAAGGATTCACACTGTAAAAATTTTCTAATTCTAAAACACTTTGTATAACTTAGACCTGGTCGTACAGAAAGTTTTTTTTAATCCAGATATCTCAGAAACGGTCGCCTAAATCAGCTTTAACTATGCATACCTTTATTATGTAAAATATGGTAAAGAATAAAAATTTCTTTAAAAGTTGCATACAGAGTGGTTCAAAAAAGTTATTTCGTTTTTAAATTTGTTGTTAATGTTAAAGATAACACAGGTGGCGCCCCCTAAGTGAGCAATCAAATTCATAGCAGATTCTTATTTCTCACCTTCTAAAACTCCTCCTAGCTAAATATTGTGACAATATACGCATTATTACCAAAATTATTTATAAAAACTAAAAGCAGAATACATTTTTAACACCCTGTATCTCCGAAATAATTCACTTTTCGACTAAGGTAAGTTGGGTTAGATCGTCATATTTTAGCCTCAAAATCTGTGGTAGCTTTTTTTTCGCGCCTTTTAGAGACACCCTGTATATTGTAAATAGAAAATTAAACTTAAAAAAATATGTTTCTAAAATGCGAATCTCGTTATATCTAAAAGTTTGGTGTTTTTTTTGTAAAAAAATCAACTTCTATTGAAAGTTTTTTTAATTGTGACTTTAATACCTAAAGAACAATTTTTAAAGAGGTGGTGCAAATTATATATTGTTATATTGTGAATGGAAAATTATACCCAAAAAATTATTTTAAAATGTTAATATCTCTATATCTAAAGGGTAAATAGTTTTTTAGAATAAAAAAATGTACTTAAAATTATTGACATTTAAAACACATTGATAAGGTATTTTTATATGTCCAGATTAAATATTCGACTCTTGAATTTTTCCACTTTTTCGGCTTTTCGATAATTGCCATTTTAAATAAATGTTATTTTTATTTAAATTGGTTAAATAATTTTGTTTTTATAGCGTAGAAGCAAATATATTTTTAAAATTTTTATTTTTTTATATATTACGAAAAAATAATATACAGGGTATTCATTTATAAATGTACTACTCAAGTTATCTGCAAAACGAGACAGATTTAAGAAAATTGGCGAAACACGTCAAGATGTTAATTGAGGGAAACATTTTTACAAAAAAATGAAAGGCGACCCTTCACCACCTAAACCACTAGGGCCTTTACCCCAAAATTATTAAATGAGGAGGGGGTCTAAATAACTAAAGTATTAGCAATTAAAGTATGCGTGTATTTAGGGTGGGAGACAAATCTACAGGAAAAGGAAAAACAGTTACAAGGTTAAAAAGATTGTTGTTGATAAAAATCCAAGACAAAAAAATTGCCTTTTAATTAGCCCTTTAGATACTAATATAGGGGATATTAAATTACCATTGGACATAAGGAAAGGGGGTAGACTAAAAGGTCGAAGTAAAACCATAACTGAATTAAGTGCAAAAAGAAAGAAAAATCAATAAATATGATAAATAAAAGTTTATTTGACTACATTATGTTATGTATGCATGTATTTTTATTTTCTATGGTATTACTTTCTTACTTACCCTCCAAATAAAAACATTTTTTGTTTAATTAATTTTTTTAATATTCGTATTTATTATCAAAATTATACTATCTTTTAAGATATGCAGGAAACGACAAAATTTTCATTAAAAAAATGCAATTTTCCATTTGAATACGTATTACTTAGATATTAAGAGCTCTATCAAAATCTTCGTAGGTGTCAAACATGTCTACCATTTTAATTTTTTTATTGATCAAGAAAACTAAACGCTTGCAGCACAGCAAAATAAATAATTATTTAGGTTAGGTTAACTATTATTCGGTGGTTTTTATTAGTTTTCATAAGCATAATCGCTGGATGGCGGTATCTACCGATAAAATAAATAAAAACCGGGCGGTTTTCTTCTTATAATTGAACAATGCCGCCGGCGGTCGTTTGGCCAGTGCCATTTTAAAATCTAAAAATTGGTAAAAAAATTTTATGTGTTAATAGGTTAATGATACTTACAAGCGATATATGGAGGTAGTGCTAAGAGATCCTAGGGTATTTCAAGTTGCTGGAGCAGAAGGAGTGCTAGAAGTAATGCAACACTGCAATGAACTTTTGGAGAAAATAAATGAGGGAGTAACAGCTTATTTGGAAAAGAAAAGATTATTTTTTCCAAGGTAATTGTAATTTAAAAGTTATTTTATTTATTAATTCAATAGGTTGATTTTACAGAATGTTCGTAAAGGTAAGTAATTTTTTATAACACTGCACTTATAAAACGTTAGATAAAAGGTCCGCAAAAAACAGTCTTAGAGCAATTGAGCACCATTTAACGAATTATTTACCACTGGTAAAATACAAACGAGCTATAAACTTTGTAATACTACAAATACTTTTTGTTTGTAGGAACGCCCAGTAATATACAGGATTATTTAAAAGGGCCTTTTTTAAAGGCTTTGTATTGATTGGTATTATAACATTTTTTTTGCTTCTTATCATCTAAGCTTTGCAACCCCATAAGTCTCTATGATTTTTAAATAAATCCCCAAAGGTCAAAAGTTAATATTAACTGAGATACAGGGTGCCAAAGTTCAAAAAAAATTTTTTTAATGTATTCGATTCTATTTGATACGTTTTAAATATTATAATAGAACTCGGTATCTAGGGGTTTTCTGACACAAGTTATTCATATATCATGTTTATCAATTTTGGGTGTTGACTAAGGGACGCTACCTACACTACTTAGGATTTTTCTAAAACGTAACTTTTTTATGCTTCCCTGTATAAACCTTCACAATAATAAACTTTCCCATGTTTTCTACACAAAAATATATATTTTGTACAAATCGCTCTGAGCAACCCTTTTTTTGATATTCGCCATTAATTTATTTAGGGCAACTCAAACAAAAACATATTAGCTATAACAACAACTGCCTTATTATAAAAGAATTGATTTAATATAATTATCCATATACTTTTTGGTTGCACTAAACCACTTAAATGCAAATATTTTAAAAACGGTGGCTCAGAGCCATTTTAACAAGATACCTCTTTTTTGTGTAGAAAGCATTGTAGAATTTACTGGTTTACTTAGATGGCACATACAAAGTATCAGATTAAAGTTGTGACATTTTAGAGAAATTCAAAGTAGTGATGGTGACTTCCATTAGTTACCACATAAAAATTAACATCACATATGGTTAGCTCATGTTAGACATTCCCCAGATACCCGGTTTTATTACAATATTTGAAACGAATAAAATATTATCAAAATAATTTTAAACTAATATTTAAACTTTGACACCCTGTATCTCAGTTAATATTTTGACCTCAGAATTCTCCAGTTAAATTTTGGCCCATTACTTAAGGACCACCCCGTATAAACAATTTTTAGTAAAAACAAAACTTTGAGAACACCCTGTATAACTGCTCAATTCTATTTTCTAATTTAAGCCTACATTTTGTTTCTAGATTTTTCTTTTATCTAACGACGAAATGTTGGAAATTTTATCAGAAACGAAAGATCCACTACGAGTACAGCCTCATTTAAAGAAATGTTTTGAAGCTATTATGAAGCTTCACTTTACTGACAAATTAGAAATACTTGCTATGTATAGCCAGGAAGGCGAAAAAGTAAACCTTAAGACACAGGTTAATACGAAAGATGCTGGAGGAAGCGTAGAAAAATGGCTGGTACAAGTTGAGGAACAAATGGTAGTATCTGTTAGAGAACAGATTATAAAAAGCTTTAAAAATTATTTTTTGATACCACGGACGCAATGGGTAAGTTTTCAATGAAACAAAAAATACATTTTTAATAAAGATTTCATTTGTGGACTTTTAACTGATTTTTTTATTTTGTAATGTTTTCTCTGATATATAACTAGCAAGCCTGTCACTTTCTTAAGTTCTACACGATTTTGAAATTTTGATCAGATATATGGTTGTATGGGATGCATATTTCTAATGTTTCAGATTTTATGTGGCACATCCGGTTTAAGCAGAAGTGCTCTCAACTTTGCTATTTTAAATGGAACACCCTAAATATTTTTTTAAATCAATTCTACAGGCAATTCCAAGGAAATATATATACCACATGTTCAGAGCCGTATAAACTGTTTGGGGCCTCCTAGGCTGGAATTCCCGGAGCGCCTATACTGTTAAGATAAATACCACACCATACCACAAAATTTTTGAAGACAAAAAAACGTCCTTCTCTTCGTGGCTCCCTATTTTTAGTACTAAGCGCTTTACTCCACCACCGGAAATAAAATTTGAAGATAAAAAAAATCTCTTTCCCTTCTTTTCGCGCCTATTTCATTTCAGAGTGCCTTTATTTACAAGGTAAATTAATCCCCAAAATCCCAACCCGACCTACACTTTCTTAAAAACTCCCCTGTCTGGCGTCTATTTTTTCATGGCGCCCTAGGTTGTACCCTAGTCAGCCTAATTGTTAATACAGCACTGCACATGTTATACCTATCTTAATACTTTTTAATAATTTAGCGCTTAAAAATGTCATTTAAACCGCTATTTTTATTGATTATTAAATAAATATGGTAGAAAAGAACTAATGCGATTATTTGCACCGGGTCAAGTCGAACATAAAGAGCAATCTTAAGCTGATAAATTTAATTTTAGTTTGTCATTTTAGATTCAAAAGTGGCCTGGTCAAGTTGTGCTATGTGTATCACAAATGCATTGGACATACAATGTACATAAAGCTTTAAATAATGAAGAAAATTTAACAGTAGCTGAATTTTTTGAATCATTGAAACACTCTTTAAACGATATTGTGGGGCTTATAAGAGATCCCACTTTAACAAATCTTACCAGAATAACAATTAAGGTAAACATTTACAAATAAAAATAAATAAGAAATATAAACTAACCCTTTGCCAGTTAGTGCTTTTACGACAGCATAAGATTGTCAAAAGGAAAGTTTATTAGATTGGTAAGCGGGTTACAAGTATATTTATTTAGTGGAAAAAATCTTTTTCAAATAATATTGTGAAAATTTATCAAATTAAAAAATCATAATCAAAAATCAAATCAAATTACCAAAATCAAAATACCGTAATAATAAAACATAAATTTAATACAGACTGGTCAAATCCAGTCAATCAAATAGGCAGAAATTATTGCAGTGGATACTGTAACTTTATTTACACTTTGGGCAAATAAGGAACATTGGCAAGACTGTAACCATAGTAACCACAATAAAAAAGCATTTTACTGGTTTAAAAAATCAGTAACCATAGTTATTTACTAGGTTTTTTTCAATATAAAGTAACCAGATTATAGTATACAGTAAAAATTATGATAAAAAATAAAATATGTTGATTACTACTTTATTTATATGAAAGGCATTATGTAAATGGTAAATTATACTATTTTATGGGTTCACTTGTAGAGTCTGTCCCAATTGACATTTTACGCACAAGTTGTTATCAAAGTTAATCAATACGTAAAGTTAATGCGTTTTTTCCACTTTTTATTTCTAAAATATAATAATATCCAAGGTCAGCTTTAATTTTTCCATTCAATTATTTACTTTTTTAAGGTAGTTCTACCAATACCACAAGAGTCAAATAAGTGCTTAGGGTAATTTGACTACCGTGGTATTTATATTTGGCAACGCTGCGTGAAAACAATAGAAATTATACGCAAAAATCTACTGCACAAGCATCTTTATACAAGTTATAGGTTTTAAATTGTTATGCTTATTTACTTTTAAAATCTCTAAACTACCCAAAACAGTTACTAAAAAAATTTACCATATTGTGAAGTATGGAAAGTTTCTGTCAACTAACGTAAATATTGATACATCGGATTATTGTCGCCGAATTATTCACTTAAAAATCACTCGGAAAAATATGTTTTTCAATTATTGCGGATATTTATTATCACTCAGTGGATCTTGTAATCGAAAAACGTATTGGACTAGCAACAATTTTTTTGTCACATATACCGTATTCGAGAAACTTTTTCGGGCGCAGCATAGTTCGGCGGCATTGCAAAATTTCTGTTACAAAGCATATTTTTCCTAATTATTTATTTAATTACTCCTATCACACGCTCTGAAGGTCGATTTTAATTAGCCAAAATGTTCAGAATTTTTTTTCCGTTGATATTATATTGAAATATGAACATCAATTTTTGTGAAGTAAAAAAATCTCCGATTTCTCATAAGGATCAATCCTAAAAGCAATTATCTTATAATATTTACAACTTTTTGTCAGTTCTCTGTAGACCTTTGAATCTTAATTGGTTAATATTTTTATTATAAAGTATCAGTATGCTAAGTTTCACAATTTTCTGAACATTAATTCTTACACTGGTAGTACTAAGTACCTTAAATAAAATTTTTAGTCCACAAATTGTAATTTTTTTAGTTTAAAACTCTTTTTATAAAATACTTGACCTTCAAATTAAACACGCATGACTTAATTTTGTTACTAATTATGAAATTTTTTCCCAGCCTATTATTTCTTGAATAAAAAATGGGGACTGTTAAAACGAATTTAATAGTCTGAGAGCCGGCGGATGGCAGACCGTCAGTATTTTACCAAAGCTTATATTTTGCTTAATTACTCTCGTATATAATTTATTCCAAAATTATTCGTTGATTTCTTAACCGCAATAAAATTTAAATGGATAACTCCCAGTCCTAAATTCTGCAATAAAGAAGTTGCCTTACTTTACAGCTGCACAACAAATATAACATAATGTTTAACTATCTTTATTTTGATCATGTATTAGTAATTCTTTGTCCTTTGTTCTTGGGAATATTATATCCAAAAGATTTACGACTAACCGTTTTATTTTACCAAAGCTGCCGTTTGGACACATTAAAGAGTATATTCTGTCAATTATTTTTTTGGTCGCATATAAATACTCTTCAATGTGTCCAAACGGCAGCTTTGATAAAATACTGCCGAATTTGGTCAAATTTAGATTGGTAACTGTCATACCTAAATTACGTTATAGCTACCCTTGCTCAGCTTAATGGAGTCCCATCTAATCATGGGCGTAGTACCGACAGAGAGGGGCAGCTGCCCCGGCTCTAGCCGTAGACAAAATTTACAACTGTTTTGTAGGTTTTAAAAGTAAAAGATCTTTTTAATGGTAACATAATATACAGGGTGCCTCATAAAAAAACCTTTTTTTTGTTTTGTTAATTATCACCAGTATCACTGTTAAAAAGATCTTTAAAAGAGCTTTAGAAAAATACCGCATTAGGTACATCTAACTTTATTAGTTTTGGAAATATGGCCATCCAAATCAGCCACATCTTTCAGTTTGCCTGGCAGGTATACTTGTGCTCATCGAAAAAGCTTGTCATTTTTTTTCAAACCTAACTATGTTAAGTCTCAAAAATATTCAAGCTTACAGATCCAAGTTTTTTATATTTTTTTTTAACTTTCAAAAATATACAGGGTGATAATGTGCACGGCTGATGCTTGCCAGGTGATGATTGTCATTCTTAGCATGCTAAGACTCATCACTTTACAAATTTCTAGCCTTAGAGGCCCAACGTTTCTCGAAGAGTTCAACATAATTATGCAAATTTTACCCAGTATGGAGAAGTCAAAATCAAATGAATATTCCGGGAACTACCTTTGAGAAACACCCGATATAAAATTACTTGTCTTCTGCCTGCCCCCCTCTAAACAAAAACCTGGCTACGCCCATGCATTTCATGTGACGGTCTACCATTCACTTAACTTACAACAAACCCAAATATTACGTCTTGGTAGGAGAGCCCAAGAGGGGAATTTTGAAGTTACTACAGCGCGTCAGAAAAATATTCCGGAGGATACCTTGTACCCGATTAAATACCTCTACTAAATATAAGCCCCGTATACAGGGGCGCTCGTAAAAACAAAAATATATCCATCAAAAATTATCGTGCGCGCAGATTAAGATAGGGTGAGTTAATTACATACTAAACAGTGTATATTTTACTAATCTGACAATTTGAGAGTGACGTAAAGAAAGCGGAGGACTGCAAAGTTGTTAAAAAAGACGTCATTTTGACATGCTCGAGCGTGGTAATTTTTATTTTTTATTTTAAAGAAAATATTTTAAGGATAACGAAAAATATATAATTCAATACGATTTGAACAATTTCCACAAACCAGAAATAATAAAAATATTTTTTGACATAGGTACTTAAAAGTTTATAGCCGCTTAAGGCCCCTATGAAAAGGAATACATTATATAACATTTTTTCTTCTTATCATCTAAGCTTTGCAACCCAATAGGTCTCTATGACGCTCGAGTAACTGAAAATTTAGCATCTTGGGCTCCCCTACTATCTTTATCTCTTAGAAATAACAGCAAGGACAATAAAAATATTTAACGTTTTTTTGCAGATACATATTATGCCATAATGGAACCTTTATATTATTTTTTTGACCTTTCACAAAAAAAAATCATTTTAGGCACTTATTGTAATTGACGTCCATGCAAAAGATGTTGTTCAAGATTTGTTGGATAAAAAGTTGAAAGTGAAAAGGAATTTAAATGGTTAGCGCAAATGAGATACTACTTGGAAGAAGAAGAAGCAATAGTAAAGTTAATAAATGCATCTGTGAAATATGCCTATGAATATTTAGGTATCTTGCCTAAAAAAACTACCGTGCAAAGGCAAAGAGTGTAGTTGCAAAAACACAGTTTTAAGAAAATTTACATTTTATTAGTTTTAGGTTTGCCAAATAGAAACTATGACTTAATTAGATTCTAAACTCATTTCATTTGATTTTGGCCAGTTATTTGGGCTTGTTATAGATAGAAGATAGATGGCGCTGTGTGCTAGTGAGTAGTGTTGTACATGTGCTCCAGTAAAATTTTGAAAGTTTTAATGTTCCTTTAGCAGATAATTACGAAATCTGTTGTATAAGTGAATCATAAGTGTGTATATTATTGGTGTAAGAAGTTGTTTTCCTGTAAGAAGTCTATATAATGAGTAAATCGAATCCAAATGTCAAGGAGCTTAACGCTCGTGTTGATAAGCTGTCAGAAGAATTTAAGGAAGGCCTTGAACAATTTAAAAAAGAATTCATAAAATCCAGGTATGATTCTAATCAAGCTGATCCCGGCAATGATTTGTTACAAAAATTAAAGTCATTTGAAGACAACATGACCGTTGCCATTAGCAAGTTAAAAAATGAAGTTAATTCCATTAAAACGGAGATGGATTCCATTAAACAAAAATTTAAACATTTTGAGTTAAAACGAAATTATAATTTTATTATTATTCATGGAATTCAAGAAAAAATCCGGATCTATATATGGAGGTTATAAATTTTTTAAATAATAAACTGGATTTAAAAATAAGTAAGGACGATATTAACCAGTGTTACCGCTTGGGTAAAAAAGGCAAAATACTGATAAGCCGCGGCCTATATCAGTGCAATTTTGTCGTCGTTGGACCCGGGATCTTGTTTATTCTAATAAACGTAAACTTAAAGGTTCTAAAATGCTAATAACGGAAATGTTAACATCCGAAAATTTAATGCTTTTTAAAAAGGCTCGTGATATCCTGGGAACATCGTCGTGGACTTATAACGGGTTAGTTTTTGTCGAGATGGATGGTGAAAAAAGATAATTAGAAGTGAAAGTGACCTGGAAGACAATGAAAATTAAATGTGCAGTGCAATAAAATGTGGATTGAAAGGTCAGGATTTTGCCAATTTATACGTAATTTCTTTTCCTATGTTTTTTTTGCAAAGCATAAAGCTTTTTTCATGATCAATCTTTAAAGTTTATATATTGTTTTACCAATTCAGTTAAAATTAATATTTTTGTTCTGTTTGCTTTTTTCTTTACAAATTATTAGGTTAAAATTTGTTTTGATTTGGGAAGGAATTTATATGTATACAAATATATTTTTATTATAATTATATTTTTATGAATAATAATCATAAAAAGCCTTGATATTATCTTATTTTCTAAAGTTTTAATTTATCACAGTACTGCTGAATGATTTTTTGATTTTTACTTTGATATATGTATGTATACATTTTTGTTTCTTTAAACTCATATATTTTTTTTGTGGGGAAAATGTCTTTAATAAGGTGTGTTATTACATTTTCTTTATATCTAAAATATTTTTTTTTTGTATATATGTATGTGTATATATATATTTTTTTTCTCATATACTTAAAGTCATTATGATTTAGAAAATCAATCTGATTTTTTAAAATTAACTTTGTATAATTATTACTAATATTGATATTTTTGTTTAACTAATGGAAAGTATGTTTGTTTACTTAGTGGAAAATAAAATAGAGTTCTTATTACATAATATATCGCTATAGGAGTTGTGTTACTTAAATTATCTACAATTACTGGAGCGTGTGGCTCCTGCTCATTACTTATATGTATTTGTATTTTCGCTTTTGCAGGCTATTTTTTTAGGTGTACTTTTTTAAATTTTGTAACTTTAACTTGGCACTCGAGCAGCCCTCCCTTGTGCGTTGCGGGGCATACTTCTTTCATTATTATTTTTTGTATTGACACATATATATATATTTTTATTTTTTTTTTTTGGTTTGCTACTTATTAAATTAATTTTCTATTTTCTTTTTAACTAAATAAAATCTTGTTAATTAGCATGTTGGTATAATTTGTATTGGAATAAATTGCTTGCTTTAGTTTATTATTGTTCGTTAAAGAAATGAATATTGCACATTTAAATACTCGTTCGATGCTAACCAATTTTAATGAATTAGTAGCTTTAATCTTGCATGAAAATTTTGATATAATTACTTTAACTGAAACATGGCTTTCCACTAATATAGATTCTCACATTGTTCAAATTCCAGGTTATAATTTTATTCGAAAGGATAGGCTTGGTAGGGGTGGCGGTGTTGCTGCATTTATAAAAAATACTCATAATTTTCAAGAGGTACATATTGATGATCCGGTAAGTGAAAACACTGAGTATATTTTAATTAAGCTCAAGTTAGGTGTCAAAACCTTTATTATTTGTACATTTTATCGACCACCCAATTCCAACTTAAACACCTTTATTAACGATATTGATGATATATTTTCTGTTGTGTGTCCTTTAGCAGATGAAATATTATGTCTAGGTGATATGAATGTGAATGTTTTTAACACTAATAATCCGTTAATTTCCTGTTTTGAATCATATGGACTAACACAATTTTTAAATGAACCCACAAGGATAACGAGCACCACGTCGACACTGATTGACCCAATTTTCTTCACAAATAGTGAACTGATTTCTGAAGTAGGCACATTAGCTGCAGAGGGAATTTCAGATCATAGGTTGGTTTACATCAACCTTAAAAATAAATCAAATAAGATGAAACCTAAAATTATCAGTTTTCGCAGTTTTCGACATTTTAATTTAAATATTTTTTTACGTGATCTGGAAAATCTTCCCTGGTTCGACTTAATTCGTGAAAATAATATAGATAAAAAAATTGAAATTTTGAACTCATTTATTTTGAATTTATTTGATCAACATGCACCAGTCCTAGAAAGAAGGGTGACCAAACCACCCGCCCCTTGGTTAACCGATAATCTAAAATTACTGATGAAAGAGAGGGATCGTGCTTTGCAGAAATTTAAAAAATCACGTTTACCAAATGACTGGAATGCTTATAAAGAAATTCGAAACTTTACTGTCACAATGGTAAGAAACGAGAAACGAGGATATTTACATTCAATTAATATTCAAAATAATGCAAAAAGTCTTGGGAAGCTCTTAGAAATTTAAACATATGCACATCAAATTCTGTTTCCTTACCACCCGCTCTTGCTAATCCTGAAGAAATAAATAAATATTTTTCTACGTTTTTTAGTATTGTCAACAGTAATAGTGATAAGAAAATAAAATATTATAATGAAAGTATTTTTCTCAGAATAATAGGTTTACTTTTTCACTTACAACGGTTGAGAAAGTAAATTCAATAATACATGAGATTAAAACGAACGCCTCTGGCGTAGACAAAATTTCTTTAAACATGATTAAATACTGCACACCATTTATTAATCAATATATTGTTCATATTATAAACACATGTATAGAAAGACATTATTTTCCCTATTTATGGAAAGTGGCCTTAGGAAAGCCTATTCCAAAAAATAAAGAGCCTAAAGATTTTTCAGATCTTAGAATTGTCAGTATATTGCCCCTCCTTTCAAAGGTATTTGAAAAGGTTTTATATTATCAAATGAATGATTATTTTAAAGAAATAAAAATATTGCCTGACACGCAATGTGGATTTAGGGACATGTTTGGTACATGGGCTGCTTTGGCAGCGGTTACAAGTGATATCATTGAGGCGTATGATTCAGGGTTACTCAGTGTGCTTGTGTTGCTCGATTATTCTAAAGCGTTTGATAAAATTAATCACAAATTGTTAATTGCAAAGTTAAGATATTTCGGTTTTGATAATTCGTCGCTATCATTAATAACTTCTTACCTAAGTGATCGGAAGCAGCGGATTTCGGTTCAAAATTCGTTATCTTCTAGTGCCGACATTTTGTCCGGTGTACCACAAGGTTCTATTCTTGGTCCGCTATTTTTTATTATTTACACAACCGACATATTAAAATCTTTAAATTTCTGTAAAGTTCAAGCATACGCAGATGATACTCAAATCTACTATCACTTTCCAAAGAATATGTATGAAGAAGCCAGTGTAAACATTAATAAAGATCTTAACACTATAAGAGAACTATCATTTGAACATAATTTAGTTTTAAATCCTGAAAAATCAGTACTTATGTGTTTTGGCAACAAAAATAATAGAGAATTTTTAAAGAAAAATTTAAACATTACCTTGGATAATAAGTCATTAGAATTCACAGATAAAGCGAAAAATTTGGGATTAATTTTGGACTCAGATCTGCGATTTACAGAACATCTTAAACTCTTATTTAAAAAAGCTTATTCTAATCTAAGACTAATTTATTACAACCGGCATATTTTGGACCAAAAAACTAAAAAGATGTTATGTGAATCTCTAGTGTTGTCACACTTTAACTATTGTGATTTTATTTATGGACCTTGCCTAACTCAAATTGACAAAAATAGAATTCAAAAAGTACAAAAATCATGCTTTCGACTTATATACGGTATAAGAAAATTTCAACCTATAACATATAAAATAAAAGAAGATAAATGTTTAACTATGGAATCTAGAAGATTACAACATCTGGGTACCATAACGCACAAAATTATAACTAATGCTGCGGCTCCGCCATGCCTTAAACAAAAACTTATTAGGCATTCCAATATTCATTCTCGAAGAACTAGATTTAATGATAAGTTTGTGATACCTAAACACAAAACTGCCATGTTTTTAAGAAGTTTCACATTTCAGTCAATATCTTTATATAACTCATTGCCTCAGTATTTTAAATTATTTAATATTAACAAATTTAAATATAAATTGAAAGATTTTTACTAAGCAAGCAATAATTGAGGGAAAGAAAGGGTGTTGTGCCGCGTGCTGTGGGGAGCTGTTGGTGTGCTAAATTTTTTAAGGTATTGTTTTTTTTTTTTTAAATATGTTATTCATATTTGGTCATACAAATCGATCTGCCATCTTTTATAGTACCATTTATTATTTTCCTTTCCTCTGCTGTTTAGGGGTTGAGTATGAATAGCTGTGCTAGACTTCGCCTTTACTCAGTAGAGGATGGGTTTTAGAAATATCCTAATTTGTTGTTACATAATTTTTCAAGTTTATTTATTTATTTATTTTTTTGCCTTAATAAAGTCGTTATTTATTTATTTATTTTATTTTATTTATAAGAGTTTTACATTTTTTACAAGGCACAAAGTCTTTTGCCTTGGGTTTTCAGGCAATTAAATAAATTTAAATTTTTGACAAAACGATTTAATGTATCTTTTTTGACTTTGCATAAAATAAAATTATCCTTTACTAAAAAGTCTTGCTTATGTCTAATGTACATTAGTAGATTTTAAATTAGGTACCTTGCGGATATGAGAAAATTTTTTTTTTAATATTTCAGCAAACTAGAGCCTTCATTATCGTCGTATTAAGTTTTAATATCCAAGAATTCTGATGATTTAACAAACTCTATTGCCACGACATATTCTACAAAAATATAACAATCCTTCGACGCAGTGGCGCACACAAGGGGGGTTTTGGGGGTTCAAACCCCCGAATTTTGTTCCGAATTCACACTTATTTACCGATTAATAATAAAAACGAAATATACCTAACTATGGGCTACCAGGCTACCACTAGTTACCAGTTAATACTTGTTTTACAATAAGAAATATTCACATAATACATAATACTTATAATCTTATATGTACCTTCTCTAGATATTAAACCACGTTGTTTAACGGCGCGGCGCGGGCCGCGTGACGCAAAATCACTTGTGTTTTGTGTTTTGTCATAACCTCATTTCGATCGACATCGATTTCGCGCTTTAATGCTTTTCAAACTTAACTTATTAACTTATTTAAGTGTGCGTGCTGTACTGTGTAAAGACTGTAAAGTGCATCCACCATCCAAGTGTCAAAATGAGCAAGCGCCCTATAAATTCACGTAGTTTGTTGGACTTTTTTATTCAAAAAAATTAAAATCTGGAGATGCAGGGAACACGGGATCTTTATCTGCTAAAAATTTACAGAGTGTCTGCCCTCAAAACCCCAGTGCTGAGGCTCCTTCCTCTTCAAAATACGGTAATATTATATTAATTAGTACCTACCGACCTTCCTACCTACTTATAAGTAATATTGAGTAAAAAAAAACTATATTTTTATTTTTAAAGAAGAATCCGAAGAATCCAATAGCCAGTCCACCAGTCCAACACCTATTTTAGGAGGGGGATCTTCTGCCCCTGGCTGTTCAAAATACAGTAAGTTTCCGTAGATTAAATTTCCAAAGTCCTATACCTATCATTCCTATTTCAGTATTTCCTATCAATCCTATATCATACTGTCTAAATATAAAATATAAAATATCTAATATAATAATAATGTAAGCTACGCATAGGCAACCATATATACATTGAACATTGCATTGAATCCACAATCCACGTCATCAAATTTATCAGCTATTGAGGTAGGAGTGTTAGAGTATGCGTTTTTATTTTTGAAGTAAATTTCTTATTATTTTATGATTCCTACGTAAGTTTTTATTTGTAGATTTTACTTCTGCATTTACAACTACATTTGATGAGTGCGTGGAGAACTTAAGCTCTGGGGAGGTTAATGCTAGCTTCAATATCGACCCATTTGATCTAGGAAACTTCCTAAACATCGAAACTATGACAAACGAGAAGAAAATTGACGTTTTTGATAAGCTTTGGACTCCAAATGAATGCCATTTATTTCCTGCGTCGGGCAAAATAAATTTACGTTTCCAGTTTAGTTGGTTGAAAAAATTCAAATGGCTAAGTTATTCTAAACAACTTGATGGTGCGTTTTGCAAATACTGCGTTTTTTTCCATCAAAAAACAAATGTAGGTTTTGGTGTACTTCAGACTTTTGGAAAATTATGTAAAAAGAATTTAGTAATTGGAAAAAGGCCCTTGAATATTTTTCTGATCATCAGTTAAATAAATATCATCAAAACAATGTTGAAAATGCAGATATCATCAGAAAAATTGTTAAAGGTCGGCAGGATCCAGTTAACTTCCAATTAGACAAAGAAACTAGGCAACAGTCTTTAGAAAATAGTAAAAAGTTAATCCCAATAATCGAAACAGTTATTTTTTGTGGAAAACAAGGACTATCGCTTAGAGGTGATAGAGATGGAGGAAGAGTGACTTTTAAGAGCTCAGAGAACAAAAACGAAGGGAATTTTCGAGAATTACTTAGATATAGGAGTAATTTTGATGAAATGCTTCGAGACTTTTTAGAAGCTAGCCATAAAAGAGCGTTATATACAAGTTGGAGAGTACAAAATGAAATTATTAATATTTGCAATAATTAAATTCTTCAAACACTGACCGATAAAATAAATAAATCTTCATTCTTTTCAGTACTAGTCGATGAAACTACGGACATTAGTACTATCGAACAAATGTCTATTTGTGTTCGTTGTCTTTCTGATGATAATTGCATTCAAGAGCTGTTTCTTCAGTTTGTGCCTTTGGAGGATGTTA
Source organism: Listronotus bonariensis (assembly GCA_014170235.1). Taxonomy (NCBI): domain Eukaryota; kingdom Metazoa; phylum Arthropoda; class Insecta; order Coleoptera; family Curculionidae; genus Listronotus; species Listronotus bonariensis. The sequence continues at coordinate 203,101 of JACEGR010000714.1, read as the reverse complement.
CGGGAAAAGGGATTGCAGATAGCATTTTAAAAAAATTAGGCCAAATGAACATGGACTTAAATAAACTGCGAGGACAAGGATATGATGGAACAGCAACAATGAGCGGTAAATTTAATGGGGTCCAAGCTCACGTTTCAAAATTGTATCCCTCGGCACTTTACGTGCACTGTGCCGCACATTCTCTAAATCTTGCGGTTTCTAATTCTTGTGAAATTCCTGCAATTTGTAACTGTTTGGGAACAATTGGAAAAATGTACGATTTCTTTAATACACCAAAGAGACAGGCCGTGCTACAACAGAGTTTGAGAAGCTGATATTAGATCTGGTCATGAAAAATTAAAAAGACTATGTGCCACAAGATGGGTAGAACGCTATAATTCCGTAGCTGTATTTATCGAATTATATGATGGTATTGTACTCGCATTAGAAACTATAAGTGAATGGAGTGACAAAGAATCTGCTTCTGCTGCAAACCAACTTGCTTACGTAATAAAAAACGGGGATTTTATAATTTCCTTGCTTGTTATACAAAAGATATTCTGTTTTAGCAACATCTTATGTAAATACCTACAACGCACTAATATAGACTTAAAAAAATGGTCATGATAGCTGAAGATACAGTAGCTGAAATTAATTTGCTTAGAGTAAATGCAGAAGAAGAATTTAAAATTTTGTTTGCTAAAGCTAAAGAAACAGCAGATAAAAATGATTTTACTATAAGCAAACCTCGCCTGAATAAACGACAAACCATGAGGTGTAATATAGAGTGTAATTCAGTAGAAGAATATTATAGAATATCAATATATATCCCTTTTCTAGACTCCTTTATAACAAATCTGCAATACCGTTTTTCAAAGCATAAGTCTATTTTAGCAGGTTTCCAGTGTTTGTTTCCTAACAACCCCAACGAAATTTCTGAATTGACCATAAAGGAATTTACTGATCTAATTTGTTTCTACAAAAATGACCTATTGGGAACAAATGAAGAGTTATTGGCCGAATTAAGATTTTGGTATAGGAAGCTTGCTAGAAGTGATGCTAATGAAAAGCCTAGCGATGGCCCGAGTGCTGTGTCATACTGCGATGATTCACTTCCCAACATAAAAATTCTTTTAAAAATATTATGTGTTTTACCTGTGACAACGGCAAATGAACGATCGTTTTCGACGCTTAAAACACTTAAGACTTACCTTAGAAACTCTTTATCAGAAAATCGGTTAAATGGATTGACATTATTACATGTTTATCGAAATGAAACGCCAGAAGTGAACAGTGTAATTCATAAATTTTCTGAGAAATCTCGTAAATTAAACTTGAATATTTAGGATTAGGAACAAAATTTGTAACGTATCCCACTGTTTATACTTATATTTGTTAATAAATAAAATGTGTATTTCCTTTTTTTTTAATTTATTGTGATACTCTAGAACGATTTTTTGAAGGTAGGTCTTAAATCTAGAAAAATATCTAAATTGCATATGTAATATTCTTCCTATTTTCTTAAATATAAACATTTTGCTGTTTTAACGATTTTAATGACTTCTAGGCAGAAGTTGGGCGTTGCACCCCGAAAAATTTCCACCTTCAGTGGAATGTCCTCCGGCGGCCCCTTCGGGGAGCTGGGAAGAGGCGTCCCGTATTTTAAGTGCCCCCCACAATTTTGTTCTGCGTACGCCAGCGTTTTAACCCCCCGAAAAGAAAACCTGTGTGCACCACTGCTTCGACGGTAAAACATTTTAATTACAATAGCTTCTTTTGACATGGTTTGTATACACTGCCCAAAGAATCTAATGTACATTAGATTCTTTTCCCATTGAACTTTTCTGCCAAATATATTCATTGCCTTTGAATGGGTTAGACAAATTTGACAATAGACTGTTTTGCCAACGTCCTAACTTTTTAAACCCTCCCCTAGAAACACCGTTTAAATATTAAAATGTAGAAGTCAATTTGCCCATCAGATTAGTGTAAAAACATAAAAATGACCAATTTTGCGATTAGACTGTTTTGCCTTTGTATGGAAGAGAATCTGTAATTTATGTAAAAATATACGAAAAAAGTAAGTTTTCTTAACACTTTGATGCTTTTTTTTAACACGCTTTTATTAGCTTGGGTTGTAACTATCTATCTATCTATCTATCTATGTAACGGAATCTTTGAGCCTAATTTTTACCAACTTCCAGCGATTCAATTTCTTTGAAACTTTGCACACGTATTAAGGACCGATGACAATGCAATAATTTAAAAACAGTATCCCGTTATCCTGATTATGACCGCCAGGATAAATAAATTCCTTTACAGATCCTCTGTGTCTCTTGACAAAATGGCCAAGGAATTTTTTAGTGAATAAACTGGAGCATTTTTTTTTAAAACTACTTGATATATCGAACTAAAAATGAAAAATAAATAATAGTTTAAAAAACTAAAAAAACACGCTTTTATATGCAACCGAACTAAAAATTAGAAAATTATTTATCATTACAAAGAGTTTGTCACTTCAGAATAAAAGCGTGGTGTGCTTAATATATTGTTCCGAATCACCTCGTATAAAAACACGTGCCTTCGTTTTTATACCTTTATTAACAATGTAACGTAACTATGGTTACAATAACGGCAAAATCTTAAATTGTCAATGTCTCGAAGTTTACAGCACAAAAGTCGAATATGTACTAACTGATCGGAGGTTTCCCGTCGCCCTTTTATAGTATGGTGGAAGAGTAAAGAATGATCTAGAATCTTCGAGAAATATCGTGAAAATTCCATAGTACAGGATGGCATAAAAGTTCTAAATGGATAATTCGGGCGTTTTCGAAAACCTTTGAAAGTGATGAAAGAACTTGGAAAAATTAAGGTAAAGTATTTAAATAAATTAACAAAGTAAATTAAATGATCCTAACTCTCTAAAATTCTATAACCTAAACACATTTTTGAAAGACTGTAACAATATTAAATGTTATAATTATTCTATTTGCAAATATCGATGAGGGAAAAGTTATGAAAAAATAGTAAAATGCACCCCACGCTTTTTACTCTGAAGTGACAAACTCTTTGTAATGAAAAATCATTTTCTAATTTTTAGTTCGGTTGCATATAAAAGCGTGTTTTTTTAGTTTTTAAACTATTATTTATTTCACGCTTTGAATTAGAGTTTTGTTTTAAAGCCTACTACAACAAACTTAAATATCAAATTATGCAATGTAACAGTAAATGCGACATCAGCTGAAGCAAAGGGTCAAGTTACCTTTGGCTTCGTCATTATTTCTTTCATGTGTCACTACTTTTAAAATTTGACAGTTTACAAAAAATTTAATAGAAATTATTGAAAATTAATAGTAATAGTAAATTTGAATGACTAAGAAATTGAAAAGGAATTTATACTGTTTTAGTATTATATCTACAAAAAGTAAGTTAATACAATTTTCTAAAATTACATAATAAATGCATACTTATGAAAAGGATAATTGTCTCCTAAAAATAAGAAGGCTATGAGTTTTTGTTGCAATATAATGGCTGTGCTGCAAAAATTAAAATTAATAGGTTTAGATAAATTAAACATGTATAAAATGGTATTTTATACATGTATGTATGTAACATATGCATGAAGAGTCTTTTTTACTCATGGGATTGCCGCACTCGCCTAACGGCTCGTGCTGTCAAACTTCCTACTCGCAAAAAAAGGCATCACGTTATGCACTTGTTACATAAATTAAAATTAAAAATAAAAGTTTATTTTTAGTAAAGTCGAGAGACGGGTAATATTTATATACGTTTTAAATTGAGTTTTTGACTCACAAATAAAATAAGATATACAACGATTGGATTTGTACGAAATCTATGATAAGAACACTTTAAAAACCTTGATAAGAACACTTTTTAAACCTTTTAGGGGATTTTTTGACGAGTCTACCACGAATGTTCATACCGCCATATATGGAAGCGGCACTTTTACCCAGCCTGTCTATGTTAAATGTTTCGGTTGTTGGACTTGGCCACCGCGTAACTTTTTTTTGTCGGACAAGTTTACCACATACAATTTTTAAACATTTTGCCAAAAATGGTAAGGGTTACAGTCATAAAACCATAAGGCTCAAACACATGTTTCGGGTATCGGACTGGGCGGGTTTCGTGATTGTAACCCTTACGATTTTTGGCACAATGTTCAAAATTACATGTAAAACATTGTGGTAAACTTGTCCGACAAAAAAGTGATGCGTTGACAAGTTCGACATCCGAAACATTTGACACTGACAGGCTAAGTTAAAGCGCCGCTTCCATATATGGCGGTATGAATATTCGTGGTAGACTCGTCAAAAGAAACCCCTAAAAAGGTATTAAAAATGTTCTGATCATGAAGTCCATTTGATTATTGGCTAAAGGACTAATATTTTAATTTAACCAATATAAATAATAATGATATTTTAGCCGTTAATAGTAAACTATAACTGTTTGAATTTCTACTAAGCTTTTTCCATTTTCTTTTCTCTTTAAAGGTAACTCAGATAGATTGGTTATAACTCCTCTAACAGACAGATGCTATCGCACATTAATTGGAGCATACCATTTACATTTAAATGGTGCCCCAGAAGGACCAGCTGGTACAGGAAAAACAGAGACAACTAAAGATTTGGCCAAAGCCATTGCTGTTCAATGTGTTGTCTTTAATTGTTCAGATGGATTGGACTATAAAGCTATGGGAAAGTTCTTTAAAGGTAAACGCTATAATATAAAGGGTTAGTAGAAAAAAGCGAAACGGTGTATTATCTCAGCAATCGTCAAATATAAATAAACCAAATTTTGTGCCAAGGGGTAACTGAACATGAAGATTTAAAAATATATTTGCAAGGTTACCAAGTTTACAGTTTCCTCTGTAGGTTAAGAAATGGAATAAATTGTTATTTATTATTGTAATTAATATCTTGTATAACTTTAAAATGACCTGATATTATCGTTTTTTTACTCCCGCCAATTTTTGAGATTTGGCATCATGCTTTTTTTTAAATTAATACAAAAACGGTAGGTATAGTCAGTTGTTCAAAAACGATTCAACCAATATTTGTCGAAATTAATACAGGGGTTAAACTGGATCTTCTAAAGTCATACATGGCATTTTTGTGACGTTTTCAAGATTCTTAAAAAAAGTATAGGAAAAGGAATAAGGAAATTTAATTATGAAACATCAAAAATGCAATTCCCGAGTTTAAAATGTCCATTTACTCCCCTGTACTAATTTTGACGAATTTGGTTTGGATCGATTTTAGGATAATTGACCATACCTGGTCGTTTCTGTATTTAAGCTTGATGCCATATCTTCGAAATTGACAGGAGTAAAAGAACGATACTATAAGGTCATAATAAAGTTGATACAAGCAACTAATTACACTAAAAAATTGAATATTTCATTTAAAACTTCTCCAACCTAGAGAAAAAACTATAAATTTCACAACCTTGCAAATACAATTTTTTAAATACTTCATGTTGAGTTACTCCTTCGCATTTATATTTAGCGGTTTGTTTGCTGAAATAATCCACCGTTCTGGTTTTTCTACTAATCCTGTATTTATAAATCTATCTATCCACCACGACTCTCCCCACAAACCGGTGTCGTCTGCCTTACAGGGACTTATTAATAAGGCTGTACTAAGTGTCTACTTATTGGGCAAGTTTTATTGTCCATCGGTAGGATATTTCACCCTGCCGTTGATGCCCTACTGAAATTGCATTCACTACATACGAGCGTCAATTTAGTGGAGTGGCTATGTATGCTATATAACTGCTAATTTATATTTTTAAGAAAATATTACACATTCCCACAAAAAAAATAAAAGTTGGTGGTCCGAAAGATAAGACCATGAGATCTTTATGTTTTTGGGGTCGCTGAATCTGAATCTGGGGTCGGTTTGACCCTATCAGATCAAGGTCTTTTCAAAGTCACATCAGTAAAATTGATCGAAAAGGAACCACAATCGTGACATTTTTATGCTTTTAAAATCGCTGAATCTGAATCCGGGGTCAGTTTGATCCCATCAGGTTATAGTCAGGGTTATTTCATTATTATTTAATTTTATTAAAAATAAACCAGAATCATGGTATATTTATGTTTTCGGGGTCGCTGATTCCGAATTCGTGATCAAATTGACCCTATGAGGTCAGGGATCCAGGTCATATCAAGGTCAATCATTAGAAGTTATCGAAACTGCACCAAAATCATGATATCTTGGGGTTTTTGGGTCGTTAAATCCGAAACCGTAATCAAATTAACCCTCCCGGATTCGGATTAGGTGACCCCAAAAACCTAAAGTTACCACGTTTGTGGTCTATTTTCAATAAATTTTGAGGATTTGACCTTGAAATGACATTAAACATAACCTGATGGGGTCAAACTGACTTCGGATTCGGATTCATCGACCTCAGAAACATGAAGATACAACGTTTGTGATTTATTTTTCGATGAATTTTGATAATTTGACCCCAAAATAACGTTAACCATGACCTGATGGGTTCAAACCGACACCAGATTAGGATTTAGCGACTCTAAAAACATAAAAAGACCATGGTGTAGTCTTTCGGACCATTAACTGTTAGTTTTTTGTGGGGCTGTGTTATTTATTGTAAGATGGAATATTTTGCTCTTGATATCTAGACACGCGGTAGCGTTCAAACGAAGGAACTGGCTATACTCTGTTCATTATAAATTGAGCAATACGCCTGAACAAAGAATGTATTTTATTGGTTTAAAACCACAGTAATCGCAGTTACTTACTAGGTATTCATTATGAATTTATAGTGGCCAAAGTATAGAAGCCCAAATTTCATGAAGCTAGCTTAAACAGGTATAAAAATATGAAGGTAAGAAAGTCGTCAATTTTCCACTGACTGACTAACTGGCTGACAAATAGATCAAAAACCTAACCCACTTTTAGATGACCTAGAAAGGTAAAATTTGAAATTTAGCTCGGTGATTGTGCGTAAGCGTCGGAAAAAATCTGAAATTAAAAAAGTAAAAAACAGGGAGGTTAGAGGGGTCCCCATATAAAAAAAAATAATTGTAGCGTTTGATCCGTTACAAGCAGATATTTTGAACTTTGCCAATATATATTAATATATTTGCTATATAACAGAAATATAAAGTAAAAAAAAATAAATTGTGTCCCATACAAAACATTGCTAATACGCGCTAATAAACAACCCTTAACAAGATCGTTATATTACCCGACTTGGCTAATTTAGGTTTAAACAGAAAGCATGTTATGTAGACAGCAGCATAGAAAACTATGCAGCGGAAACACAAGAAAAAAATTAAATCCAAATACCCGCCAATTTTTGTTTACAAAATTAAATAATACCACACCAAAAACATAAATGTAAAAAAGGTGAGCCAAGTTCAATACATAAATTTTGCTTGGCTGTCCGCTTCGACGCAAAAAAATGGAGATCAAAATGAGTGCCAAGTTCTGTACAAAATTCAAATATATGTATGAGATCTTAAAGTAAACTAGATTTGACCAGTTTTTATCAGAATTAAAAAAATATATATGTAAATAAGTTGAATGCCTTTATAAAGTAACTGATGTGATAAAAATTGGCCAAGTTAAATCTAATTTACTTTAAGATCTCATACATATTTGGATTTAGTTTAGAATAAAATATGCAGGATTGAAAGGCAGTATTAGTAATTAATTCTATTTAACTAGAATTGTAATTAAAAAAAATCTTAACCCTAATTAGTTTGCAATTTTGTTCCAAAAAATATTTGGATATCATAAAACTCCTTAGGCAAAATTTACCTTAACTGAGTTTAAGCTGTACATACTATCAAATGTAACCAAACAGTAAGTTAGTTTTTCTTCTTTAGGTCTTGCATCCTGCGGTGCATGGGCCTGCTTTGACGAATTTAATCGAATTGACATAGAAGTATTGTCTGTCGTCGCTCAGCAAATATTATCTATAGTACTTGCTGTTAGAGCACATCTAACTAAATTTAATTTTGAAGGCACTGAATTGACTTTAAATCCTGCCTGCTACGTGTGCATTACTATGAACCCTGGTTATGCAGGAAGATCTGAACTGCCAGACAATTTAAAGGTATTAAATACAGCGTGTTAACTTAAGTTCGCACCATATGGAAATCTTTTTAAATATTACTTTTAGGAAAAAACATTATTCTTTAAAAAATTTCTGCATAGCCCATAACCTAAAATGCAATAATTCAATATTATTTTTTTACAGTGGTATACGAGAAAATCAAAATAATTTGATTTTTGCTTAAGAGAAAAGTACCCTAATTTTTTATAATATCGAAAATTCCACACCACTGTTTTTTGACCAATCAAATATGTAGTTTTGGTTGCATTACCATCGTGCCTGAGGGGTTTTCCAGTGACGAAAATTTTGGTGCATCACGCTCCAGAGCTTGAAGCTCTTGAACTGCTCTAAAAAGTTAGTCACTGGAACGCATCCTTGACAAGGAAAGAGAGATACATTAAGAAATTTTAAAATTTCGTTGTTTTTAACCTTTCTTGGCTTTATAATAATAATCTCTTTTTAATATTTAATTCCATTTTAAATAAATAATTTTAAAAAATCCATCCTTAATCATAAAAAAACACGTTTAAAGCACAAAAACCAAAAGAGGGGTTGGTGCATGAGGGGCAAGGGGAAAGAAAAATGGAGCAGCTCAGGTGCATAACACTTTCCGTCACTGGAACGCCATAAAGTAGAACGAAATGCTCCTGAGCTACTCGGGAGCGCTCTGTTTGCGTCACTGGAAAGCCCCTCAGGGGTACCCTGGAGCGAATTATAGTGGATATTTTTTGACATAATCATTGAATTTGTTTTAACGTCATGTTTGACATTCACATACATAATTAAAGAAAATGTTATTTTGTACCAGTTGTAGTATTTCAGACATAACATAATATAAAAAAATGTAAGGTTTTAAAACCCAAAATGAAAATTTTATACAACTACAGTTAGTAAAATAATATCATAAGACTGAAGTACTAGACATAAGTAAAGTGCAAACGAAAGCAAGGTATGGGTCTAAAAAAATTAAAATAAACTATTTTTACCAACTGTAGTAATATAAGTTATATATAGCATAAAAAGAATAAACAATGATAAGCTCTAAAATTACATATATTTGCAACTACAATTGGTAAAATGGAAAATATTTATTTTATAGTAAAATTTTAAAGCTCGTGTCAAAGTTACAAATACTAATTTAAATGAATATTATTTAACACAAACTTGGTGTGAAATTTTCTTACCGAATACCACACGTGCTTAAATTATTCCAGAAATTTTTTCTCGGCCACGCATATTTTAAGTAAATTCTCCCTCAGCTGCGGCTCGGGATAATTTTCAAAATATTCATGCCCTTGAAAAAATGTCCGGAAATAAATTTAGCACTAGTGGTATAACAAGTAAACATTTTTATAAAAGATGTTTAGGTATAAAAATAACATTTAAATATGCAAACTTGGTTATTCTCAAGAAAAACTTTGTACTTTTTTTATGTGTTAAGGGTGAAAATTTAAGTTTCTACTATAGTGCATACTCATTTCGAAATGTAACATGTTAAGAAAGCTTAAGAACTATTAAAACAGTTTAAAATCGCAGAAACGCGAAAACCAGTGTGCATATCTGAAAGGTATTTTTAATTCTAAACATCTTTTTTTACAAAAATACTTACCTCTTGAGCAAAATGTGTGTTTTTAACATACCCCTAATACTACTCCAAAAAAAATATATCAGGTGGTTTTGGTTTTGGACCATGCAAAACTTTTTAAAAAACAACTTTTTCGTAAAATTAATAATAAAATGTTTTCAAATGATGCGAACTTAGGTAGACACGCTGAATTTTACGTTGATATTATAAGGCCGCGTCCAGACTTGCAACAATTCGCAAAACATCCGTTCAAAGAAAGCAACCTATTTGCGTGCTCTTTTGGAGCAAAAAACCAACAAAGAATCAACGGCGAATCATCCACCAAGTCCTTATTGAAACGACGTGAATTCCATCCACGTCCATGTCCGCGCTATGTGAGGCTATGTGGAGCGGTATTCGGCACGGCAAATTGTTGCAAGTCTGGACGCGGCTTAAGACTATAATTTCCTATAATTATGCAAGTCGAATATTACCGGGTGTTTCTCACAGGTGGCTACCCATTATAACTTTTTCACCTTTTAAGATAAAAATTTGGTATATACAGGGTGATTCAAAAATCGATCACGAAACTTAAGGGGTGATTCTACTTGACAAAATCAGGGTAGAGCTTCATATCATTTTTTTTTCAAATGTCATTCATTTTCGAGTTAAAAGCCGTCAAAGTTCAATTTTTATTTTGGTTTTTCACAATATTGCATTAATTTTTAAACCAATCCAGTGGATATTTGGCACACAAATCGAGCATTGCAGGTTATAAAATTTTAGGACAAAAGTACTTTTTTAAATACCGCCAGAGGGCACTTTACCTGAAACTTAAAATTTATTTACATCATACTTTTTTCATTTTGACAGATATCGCAAATCTGGGGGCGCCATGTTTATAGACAATCAAAAACTTAAAAAATAAGATACTTTTTTTAAAGTCGATAAACCTCACCGTTTAGGCACCAATAGACATCAAAGTTTTCATCAATTTCAATCAAATTACCTACACACATACAGGGAATAATGTGCTTTTTTAAAATATGCTAACATGCCACCAAGAACGGTTTCGGGCGGTTCTAGAGCATAAAAGGAATACACCAAATATCATAGGTCATATTCTATCGAAATACGATAAAATATACCGGTGGTGTCATTTAAAATTTGAAAGTAACGGTCATTTTCGGTTAAACCGGAAGTATTAGAAAAAAAGTATATAGATTAATCAATTCACAATTTATGTCATATTACGATATACCAAATTTTATTTTTCCACCTATCGTAAAAGATAAAAAAGTTATAGGGGAAAACCAGAAACACCCGGTATTGCGTAAAATGATAAAAACTTACGTTATGCGAAACATAGTACTTAGTGCAGAAGATAATCTACAGGGTGTCCCCTAATAATTGGTACACAGAAAAACCACAGATTCCTTATGTCAAAATATTAGAATTTAAACAAACATACCTACATATATCCAAAAGTTGATAATAAAGAGGATACAGGGTGTCGACGTAAAAAAATATATTTTCAATTTTTTCGCTACGTTTTAAATATTTTAATAAAACAAAATTGACATTTGGTGAAATTTTTTATATTAAAGAAAATTATTTTTTAATTTTATCAGCATTTAAAAAAGGTGTTAGCCCCAATACCTTTTTCTTTTCTAAATCTAGTTCTTCGTCATAGGTATGGACTAAACTATCAACTATTCATTTCAATATATAACTTTTTACTTGGAAAACAGCATATGGAATGATTTATTTTCCAAAATATATTAAGAAATAAATTTTGTTTAATTACCTATTTTTTGTTATTTAAAATGGCAGGAAAAGATAATACAACAGAGTTTTTCTATTTATCTAAGCCCATATAGAATCCATTATAAAAGAAATTGCCGTGAAGTTATAAACATTTTTAAATTATGGGGTAACCTCAAAACTATCCCGTATTACACCAAAATACCTAATTTTAATAAATACCACTATTTATTTTAATACTTTTACTTAGTTTTTTTACAATTACTCCTAATATAATCGTCATATACCGTATATTATTTTTAGGTACTGTTTAGGACCGTAGCAATGATGGTGCCAGATTATGCAATGATAGGCGAAATATCCCTTTACTCTTATGGATTTGTTGATGCCAGAAACTTATCTGTAAAAATTGTAACGACTTACAGACTTTGTTCGGAACAACTATCCTCACAAAATCATTATGATTATGGTAGTATTTATATTATAAAATTTCTCTCCTATCCTCCTCTAAACTATAGTCATTTAATAAAAAACTTTCTTAAAGTATAAAATTAAAGATCTCTGACAAGCATCTCTAAAACCATATTTTATCTTCTAATAGAACACATTAATCATCAAAAAAAATATTAAAAAACAGTTAAAAACCCATATAGGACTGCTAAGTTAGGTTGGCATTAGATGTCATACTTTATTTATTTCATTTGTTTTAACATGTCTTAAGTGTGTTTATTACAATTTCAGGTATGAGAGCAGTAAAATCAGTACTATCATCAGCTGGTAACAACAAAAGAAAGGCTCCAGATGAAAACGAAAATATTCTTTTACTTAGAGCTATATTGGATGTAAACTTACCCAAATTTTTAAATCACGATCTTCCATTATTCGATGGTAAGTGTTTTTAAAGATGTATGTTAATTATTTAATTTTGGCTATAAAAATAAATTGTTATTAAAATATATATATATATATATATATATATATATATATATATATATATATATATATATATATATATATATATATATATATATATATATATATTTATAGTAACTATTTGACGCAAAATAATTAATTTTAAAGAGCAAAAAGCTATACTGTGCATTTTCCTAATGCCCTTTTTATTTTTTTGAACGGATCAATTTATAAAAGTTAAACTTTAGGATATGCAATAGATGCATCTATATCACAAGTAAAGTACTCTACGTGCATCTAACTTTATTAGTTTTTGAAATATTGCCATTAAAATCAGGTATTTAGGTAATTTTTAAGGAACTGCCATTTTGTATTAGGCGAAGTTATTGACTTAATATTCCAGGGTTATCCATCTTTAAATTTTCCTCTGTTAATTCTACTCTAAAATATAGTGTTTATGCATCTGTTGCATTTTATAAAGTTTTGTTTTTTAAATTGATTGATTTAAATATTCTTTTGATTTCTTTCTTTTCTAAAGATTTTTTTTAAATAAAAAATAGAAGGTCAACGGTTTTTATCATTAAGGATAAAACGTTACTGGTTTTCATTCAACAATGATCTGATACTTTAGTTACATGTAATATTAATATACTTACCCAGAATTTTTATAAACGTGTTATAGGTATTATTTCTGATTTATTTCCTGGAATTGTTCTACCACAAGCCGATTATTCTGTTTTAACAAATGCTATGGTAACTTGTTCAAAAAAAGACAATTGCAACCCAAAGAAAGCTTTTTAACCAAGATTATCCAGACATACGAAATGATGATAGTAAGGTGGGGATTTATGTTGGTCGGGTATCCTTTAGCGGGTAAAACATCCACCTTAAAAGTGCTTGCTGATTGTTTAACACTTTTAAATAAACAGGGATATAAAGAAGAAAAGGTAAGCAATATAAAATAAAATAAACGTTTGTATAGTTAATATAAGCAATACAAGGATATGTTACTGTCAGGAAGTTCGCCACCATTAGTCTAAATACCAACATTGCTTGTGATATACAGTGTGTCTACGCAAGTTGACGTCATATGGAAAAAATTTTTACTATTGATTCCTACAAAAAAAAGTTTTTTTAGAATTAAAAACTACTTTTAAATATACATTTTTTTTGTAAATAATCAAAATTGCATATTTTGAAGTAATTTAATTCTAAACATCTATTCAATATCACAATTTTTGATATTAGCAAGAATACGGGTACTACTTTTAGCAAAAAAATATTTGTTTGGCCAAATCTCGTAGATGACTGATACAAATTTTATTTCTGATGGTTGCTTTTGGGTTTTGGATCATGCAGAACCAATACTAATCAGAACTTTTATAAAAAATAACTTTTTTCCTAAAATCAATGGGTAATTAAAGTTCTTTATATGACTCCAACTTACGTAGACACACTGTGGATGTAAATTAATTATATTTTCATAAAAAAAGAATTATTTAAAAAAAATTAAATTGTAACATTTCTTAATATTACCCTTTTTTTCTATTTTGTTGGAAAGGAAAAATCAAATACAGCTGAGCATATTTTTATATTTGATATAAGACCATACAACTTAAGGCGTGTAATGCCTTTATTTGAAGGTTTCCATTTTATTTTTATATATTAATATATTGGTGTACTAAAAGGTAAACTTGGTAACGATATGGTAAATTGTAGTTAGCAGCAGTCAAAGTTGTTGTTTAAACTGCGGCTGTAAATTATTACATATTAGACGCACAAAATTCCTTAATAATATTTTAAATCAATACAATATCCTAACTTGGGTAAATATATTTTAAAATTTTAGGTAGAATACTTAATATTGAATCCTAAAGCTATAACCATGGGGCAATTATATGGACAGTTTGATCCCATTTCCTATGAGTGGACAGATGGTGTTGTTGCCACTGGATTTAGAAATTTTTCGACCGATTTAAGCCCTAATAGGTACTTGTTTTTGATACATGCTGTCCTTTCTACAAGTGGATTAATTAAATATTTATTAATAAAGATACTTTATGCTTTCCTGAATAAAGTAAGATAGCTTTTCTATGGTCCTATAACAATACAGGGTATTCCATTTATGAGGATAAATGGCATATTTTTTGACTTTCTCCATATTTTTAGAGAAATTCAAGATAGCCAATCGATGTGTTTTAGGTCAGAGAATTTAAAGATCGTATAAAAAAACAATTGCATAAAAAACAAGAGACTTATGTCATAAATGTTGTATTTTTTAAATGGAATACCATATTTATTATTATATTGGTAAATTCTAAGGTCAATTCTAAGTGTTTTTTATTAAGGATACTACATGTTTATCTTTTACTAGTTTTGAGTTATTGACGCTTAAATAGTCCCATTTTTGACCTACCTAATTAAAAATCTTAATTTGAAATACCGCCGAAATAATGCCGGTAAATACCTAATACTTCAAAGTCATTTTTTGTTATTTCTTTGAAAATTGTATTGTATCTTCTTTTTGCTTAACTGGAATTTTCTCCACACTTGTAATATAACGTTACTATCTGTAGTTTTTCATCTAACGAATAATTCATTTTAAAAAACTAGTATTAAAATCCACCAATAGGTAAGAATTTTAATGACTTTGAAATATTAGGTAATCACTCGTATTACCTTTATTGTGTATTGATATACTTCATTGAATAATATTAGCCAAAAATATGACTCTTTAGGCGGCGATAACCCAAAAACAGTTAAGACAGACATCTGGCACCTTTAATAAAAATACTATGAATTGAGCAAAGAATTCAAAAATGCAATTACAAATATGGTGTTTCATTTAAAAAATGAAACATCAATGGCTTAATTCTTTTGTTTTTTATGCAATCATTTTTTTAATACGATTTTCATATTCCCCGAGCTAAAATACATGGGTATCTTGAATTTTAATAAAAAAATATGGGAAAGGTAAAAAATATGCCATTTTTCCTCTTAAATGGAATACCCTGTACAACATAACATTATTTAAGATATTTTTAGAAAATGGCTAATATTTGATGGCCCTGTTGATGCCGTATGGATAGAAAATATGAACAGTGCTTTAGACGATAATAAAAGTTGTGTTTAATGTCTGGAGAAGTTATGTCCATGACAAACCCCATGTCACTTATTTTCGAAGTTATGGATTTGGAGCAAGCCTCTCCAGCTACAGTATAGTATTTTCATAATAGATTTAAGTTTATTTTTATGTTTTATTTTATACTACGAATAATATTTAAAGCTTTTTATAATTTCGGTGTTATTACACGTTTTTTTACTGCTGATAATGTAAGTGCCCCAAAAAATATATAAAAATGTAGAGATTTATTCGGTTTGTATTTTTTTTCATAAAACCTAGTTAAGAAGCAATATTGCCATTTTGCTTGCAGGGTAGCATTATAAATATTAAAATTTGCATTTTTAAGGTTTCAAGATGTGGTATGATATACATGCAACCAGAAACTTTGGGTTGGCGGCCATTTGTGGACTCATGGCTTCCTATATGTAATCCTGAGTGGTGTTCTGATACAAACAGGGATTACGTTAGCGATCTTTTGATTGGCTAGTACCTCCGTGTTTGGATTTTATTCGCAAAAGTGTTCAAGTAATTATTTTGTGTATTTTGTTTTTACTGTTTATGTAAAGGTATGTTCGTAGTGGCGATATAGAATAATATAATGATTCTTTATGCAGACTGCTTGGTTGAATTGTTATTAATATTAACAAACACTTTGTGCATTTTAATCCGGATTTTTGCGAGTTACATTCTAAAAATCCATATTATCCTGTAAAAACACACAATCCCGCCTATGATTTTTTCAACAATGGTTAATAATTCAGTACAAGCGAATCTGTCAACATTTTAAGGATTTAGGAAATATATTTATTTTTGATAAATAATGCTCCCCATAAAGCATGCATTTCTTTCGATTTGAAAACTTTTTATAGTGTCCTTTTAAAAAAAAAAAACAAAAATGTGAGGTTATCATGGTTACTGAACTGGATGCTGACTAAACTTTGCTAAAACTACTTTATTATAGAAAAAAATATTTTTTTGCAACGAAGTTTAATGATTATTTTGAAATAGTCCAATCCTGTTTAAATCTATTTGACCAAAATTGGCAAACTTGGAGAAAACATATCTACCTATTAGCCCTTTAGAAAATAAAAAAGATAGGCGCAACAGATAAAATGTTATTATTAGTTAAAAAATGTGCAAGTTTAATTTGGCCCACCCTGTACATTTTTTGTAATATTTTTTAGTATTGCAATCCCGGTGAAATAACTTTAGTAAAAAATATGATGGCAATGGTGGAAATGCTACTTGACGATGCTTGCATAAAAAGTACCAAGAAGGATGAGGATTTTAAAAACATGTATATTTGGATTCAAGCAACTTTTCTTCAGGCTGGGGTATTCTTTTTATTTAAAATGTAAAAAATGTATAAAAATCTAATAAAATTAATTCTCTTTAATTAAATTACAAAAACAGTTTTTTTTGGTGGTTAACAAAACCTATGCAATACTATAAAAATGCAGATAGTTTTCAATTACCAGTTCTGGGTACTAATTTTTAAAATGATATAATGTGTTACTAAATTTTACCTAAAAAACCTTAAATTTTGTTTAATGTTATATTAAAATAATTTTTGCCTTCTTACGTGCGCAAAGTTGTTACTTTGCGCACCCGGTTGCGTGTGCAAATTTAAACTTTGCGTACGCAGTCTCAAGTAAAAATATAATTGGTTGTTAAAATAACAATAAAATGTGTTTACTTTTGAGTCAAATTTATTAGGAGGGTCACAAAAATCGACTTTGATTTTAATGTACCAATCAACATATATTTTGGTAGCTTTATGGGTTAAAAGTAAAGTAATTACAGTCCGGTTTGTACGCCGATTTTAATAAAATTTGGTGTAAGGGATTTTTTGGGGCGCTGATTACGAATCTGAAAAAATTTTCTGTTGGACTCGTTTGTTCTCGAGATATTCATTATCAGACTTGATAACCAAAACTAACCTATCTCACTATATTTCCCTTCTTTTGCACTAAATTATTGACTTTTCTGCTAAATTGGTACTTAATATTTGACTTTCACCTCTAAAAACCCCATTTTTCAATTTTTTTACCCATTTTTTCCATAAAATTGTGAAGCTTCACTTTCAATCGCAGTAGCCTGCTGCTGCAATCAAAATAATTGAAAGGAAAGCTTTGCAATTTTATGGAAAAACAGGTAAAATACATAGGAAAATGAAGTGTTTAGAGGTAGAAATCAAATATTTAGTACCAATTTAGCCTTCAATCAAGAATTTAGTGCAAAAGAAGGAGAAATAGTGAATTGAGGTTAGTTTTGGTTATCAAGTCTGATGATGAATATCTCGAGAACAAAACGAGTCTGACTAAAACTTATTTCAAATTCGTAATCAGCGCCCCAAAACCTACGTATACCAAATTTCATTAAAATCGGCGATGCTTCCAGGTATTTACCGAAAGTAATACCCCGAACGATTAAAAAAATAATTTTTTAAAAATGTATAAGTGATTAAAAATTTCGAGTTCTTTTTTGTAAATTACAATATATCAGCAAATAATTACTAGATTTCAGCAAAAAATAGTTTGTGTGCTTAGGAATAGTTGAATAGTAGAGGAACAGAATAAAAAATTTAATTTACGAAAAAAAATTGCTTATAAATAATGAATTTTATTATAAATAAATGGAAATTTAGCTTACTTCTCGGTGTTGTAGAAGAATTTAGTTGCACAAAAAATTTGATGCTCTCTTACTTGAAAAATATACATAAACGCTTTACTGTGCGAGAGCACCAAAAATGTTTTTGACATTATTTAGTTAATAGATTAACAAACATTTTTATATTAACAAAATTCTTCTACAACACCGGGAAGTTAGCTAAATGTCAATTTGTTTATAATACATTTTTTATGCATTTCTTTTACACGTAAACCAATTTTTATTAAAATCCAGTTATTATTCGCTAATAAACTGTAATTTAGATAAATAGTACTTGAAATTTTTAAGCATTCCTAAATTTTAAAATAAAATATTTTATATATATATATATATATATTTATATCTATATACCCGTTCCGGAGTATTACTTTCAACCCATAAAGCTACCAAAACATGTTATTAGATAAATTAAAATCAAAATGTCGATTTTTAGCGGCCTGCTAAAGAAATTTTGACTCTTCACTCTTTCTAAGACACTCATAGAAAAAAATAATTTTCCTAACATTTGCGCAATGTGTCTTTCCCGCACTTAAGGGCTCGCTTCGCGTAGTTCGTCTAAATGCTTTTGCGTGAGGAAAATTATCACTTTGCGCACTTGTTAGGAAAATAACTATTGTAGAAATTATAATATACTTTAAACATTTTATCCTAGGTTTGGGGTATTGCATCCATATTGGACACTAATTCAAGGGAAATGTTTGACGAGTTTTACAAACAACTATGGAGAGGACAAATAGAAGAATATCCCTATCCAGAATCAATGGAAAAACTAGAAATAAGTCTTCCGACTGAGGGAATACTTTTTGATTATGCTTACAACTATAAAATGAAGGGCAACTGGAAATATTGGCCTGAAATCGTAAAAACTGAAAGAGTTGATGAGTGTAAAAATATTTTACAGGCGCTTATTCCTACTGTTGATACAGCAAGGTATAGTTAGAAATCAAAAAAAGAGCGAGAGGAAGAAATAATAATTTATAATAATACTAAAGAATACCTAACCGACTAAAACAATAAAAAAAATTTTTTAATGCGTGTTTTAGATATATGGCCCTTCTTGACCTTCATATACGTTTTAAAAAAGAATGCTACTTATTGGCCCTACCGGAACCGGAAAAAGTTTTTATGTGCAAGACTTTTTATTAAACAGTTTGGATAAAGACTTATATGAACCAGCTTTTATTACATTTACCGTACAAATTACCTGCAATCAAACTCAGGACTTGGTAATATCCAAATTAAATAAAAAGAAAAGAGGACACTACGGACCTCAGAAGGGAAAAACCACCGTTTTATTTATTGATGATGTTAATATGCCATTAAAGGAGACATACGGTGCTCAACCACCATTAGAATTACTTAGGTAACTATCTCTAATTACACAAGTCCATAAAATAAAAAAGTGGTCCGTGCTGGAATAAAGATTTTCTCACGTATTTTTTCTGTTGAACACGAATCCAAAGTCAAAGCTAGGGATTAAACTGCAAAAAACCCATCTGTTGGCGCTAAGGGGGCAATATCTATATTTTTTTAATAGAAGACGGGTATGAAGCACCTCGTTTTAAAGGTCCACCCTTTAAAACTCTACTTAACGCCTCTTTATTTTTTAATTATTTATTTAGGCGAAATTTTAAATAGTTTTAAGTCTTAAACGGCTAAGCTGTGTTCCTAAGTAGAGAAATAAAAAGGTTCTACTATCTATTAAATAAAAAAGTTGTTAGTGTCCTCTTGGCACTAGGCCACGTGACCTAAATTATTTTTATTCCAAAAAAGTAGTTAAAGGGACATCCTTTTAACTAAATTTTACTCAATCTCGATATCTTGTCTCATTTACAAGATAAAGGGGAAGGAGGGTCTTTTATTATCCTCCCTGTATAATAAATATGTTTGTAGATTACTGCTGGATGCTACAACGAGAAACTCGAAAAAAGAGAGTGGGACTTTATTGCACAGGTCGTATGAGAAAGAAAATTGCCATAAAACGACAAAATCTATAACAAGCAGTCCAATTCTTTCTAGATAGATTTTGGCGTCTACCCAATAAAAAGACTATTTAATAAATGAATCCGCCTAACCAATATAGAGCATATCTTCAACAATGTTATTTTCATGCAGGAAAAATGACCGTTATATGATTTTTATCAGTTTTTTTTTTTTTTCGTTTTCTTGGTTTGTTGCAATTTAATCCCTAGATTTGACTTCAGATTCGTGTTTACCTGTAAAATACCTAAAAAATATTAGTTTGGCAGCTAGCACAGACTACTTTTTTCATTTGGTGTATTAACAACTATTTAACCTGAAAACTAAATCTTGGTACCAATTTTTTCATTTTTCTTTCAGACAATATTTTGACCATAAAAATTGGTACGACTTAAAAATACAGAACCAATATACTTACATGATGTTCTCTTTATTGGTGCCATGGGTCTTGTCGGGGAAGCAGACAAGATGTGTATCCGAGATTTCTTCGCCATTTTAATATTTTTTCTATAAATGAATTTAATGAAGAAAGTATGTCCAAAATATTTTGTAATATTCTCCTATTGGGTTGGAAAAATAATGGATTTCCAGCCGAAATTGTCTCAGTAGTATTTCAAACAGTTTCCGCAAGCTTAAGCATGTTTAAATCTGCAATGGAAAACCTACGACCAACACCGTCAAAAAGTCACTATGTATTTAATTTACGGGACTTTTCCAGGCTCATACAGGGTAATTACTAATTATTATCTTTTTTTTTTATTTAATTTTTTTGTAAATTTAAATCGAAGTGCACCATGACATTTTAACCTACGTAGCTTAAAAACTACAACATTTTATAAACTAGGGTAAAAAATTAAGTTTATATTACATTTTTTTAAGTCGGCTGAATAAAAGAGTTTAGAACTTATGCCTTATGTTGGGCGCCAAAAGTGTACGTGAAAACGATAGAAGAGCTAGAATTTTCTTTATTTTTTAATAAAAATTAGGGTCTAAAAATTATATTATAATATATCATAATATAATATACAAAATATAACCTAAAGTACCCAATTACTGACCGGGCGCCAACTACCGACCAATTTTAACTTTAGAATAATAAAATCAGAATATTAAAATATTTTTCTAAACTAATTTATTTGATAATTATACTTTATGTATAAAACATATATATATATTTAATTTCTCATTTAAAAATTGCGCTAAAATCTAAAAAAGTTGCTAGGGTGACCACCCCAGTCGGTTTAGTCCATCTTAACTGCTAGGTGAGTTAAGACGTATTAGTGTGGCAGGAGGCTTATAACCTACAGGTAAGTAACTTTTTGGAAATATTTTGACTTTTTAAAATATAAAAGGGTATATTTTATAATAATAATTAGTGTTTGCAATCATATTGCTTTTTTTATAAAAAATAAAACACTGGTCAATATTTGGGTTCAAAATCTTACATTTTAACCAAATAATGATCGAGCGATCAGTAAGTGGTATTTGTAAGCACTACTATCTTTGTAATTTTTAGGGCCGCTTTATTGAATACCTCTTTTTTAGTGTAAAAAATGGATAAGAAAAACTTTAATTTAAATTTAGGCCATAAAATTACCTAACTATTTTATTTAGATTTCTGTTTATTTGAAACAAAACTATGTGGGTTTAAAATGGAAAAAAATCGTAAAAAATAAATAAATAAACAATTTGAAAACGATATTGTAGAAAAAATAGCTAATTATAGCATATTACTTTAACAAATTGTGTGTTAAATATTAATTATTTCTAAATAAGTACTAATACTTAAATTTATTATAATAAAATATAGTCATATTAGGACTTTTTACGGTTTATTACTAACTCTTTTTATTGGAAAATATTAAATAACCAATATATAAAAATTATGCTTTAAATTACATATATCTTTTACCTGTTCGTGTTTTTAATTGCCTATCTTTTATTTTATTGTTTAAAATATAAATTTTATATATTATACATATATTAAAAAATAGTATAAATAAAGACCTAAACATTATTTAAACAGCTTCTAAAAGTCAATAATTGGTTCAAACATTGGCCACTGATTAGTTTTTGACAAATTTTTACTGGTCAGTAATTGGGGTCCCGATACATGTTTACTTAAATATTTTTTTAATGACCTTATATATTTTCTTACATTAATTAATTAGTTTTTCCTAAATTTAAAATATTATTAAACAAGATTATAAAACAAATTTCTGGTTTTCTAGTATAAGGAACTTACAAATCGAAAATAAAAATGAATATACTTAGGTAAACAGATTAGCTGGTCAGTTACTTTTATCTTAATTTTAATAATTTTTAAAAAACTTTTAAGGTTGTGCAATGCTACGCAAGGAATCCGCAGAAAATAAAAAGACATTTGCTAGAATATGGGTTCACGAAGTATTTAGGGTTTTTATGATCGCCTTGTTGAAAAACAGGACAAGAATTGGTTGTTTGGAAAAGTAAAAACTTGTGTTAGAGAGAGTTTCAGAGATAATTTTGAACAAGTATTTGATACCTATCAGAGAGATAATGACGGTAAACTAATTGTTTGTAATTAATTGGGTTACATTAAAGCATTATACTCGGGTTGCTAGACGTACGCAGAGATTGTTGAATTCCTAGACTGACATACGAGCCCCGTCTCAGTGAAGTTGGCCAAACCAGCTAAAATATGTTATTATGTTCTTTTTTGATTTCTCTAGGTATGTTCCAAAAATTTAAACTATCAAAACTTATTAAAAGGTTAAAAGAGCACTAAAAATATCCTCAACTGTTTCAACATTCATTTAATGGTTTAAACCATCTTAAATGTGGTTGTATTGGCACAATTTTTCTGGGTTATGCTTGGAGGTCTCCTAAGCACCAAAAGATTTTTTTGGCGTACATGAAAAAAATGTTTTCGTCAGTGTCGTCTCTAAGGCAAATAATCTTAAGAAAAAATGTTACACCACAGCATTTTGCTCAAAAAAAAACTATTTCGGGTTTTAGTTAAGTTTTAAACAAATTTGGTCTCTGGACTTTTTAATTCGATGTATGGTTTTTGCTTAAAAAAAAATAATTTCTGGGCATGGTCAAAACATTTTTACAGTATTGTTTTCCGTTAAGAAATGTTTACAATTTTTTTTTAAATTTAGAATGTTTTGCAAAAGATTTGTGTGTAAATAGTGTGTGTAGTAAGTATGTAAGTAAGTAAGTATTTTAGCGTGATAATTCACCAACAGATAATGCTTGTCTAACTATCTGGCTTATCTAAAGCCACCTAATGTTTACATTTCTTCTTGACCTTCATGTTCTCCCGATCTTTCCTCCATAGAACACGTAGAGGCATGGTAGAAAAGAGCCTTAGTAGATTGCCTAACCAACCCCGTACCCAGCACAGTTGAGGACATGGACGCGAAAAGTGGGGTGCAAGGAGGTGCACTTGTATCCCTCTGGCATTTGGGTAGTGTTGGAAAATGTACGAAATAGTAGATTTTGTACGGCAAAAATCAAGGTTTTTTGCTTTTCAAATTAATGTGCACCCACTGGCTTTTAAATCCGCGCAACGTGCTTTAATAATAGAGGAGGAAATGTAGGAAAAAGATGCATTTTCTATAGATGAAGACCTTTTTTCTTGCTCTTTAAAAACGTTTTAAGGTCCGTTTATAAAAATATTTTTTAGAGAAACTTTTTTTTATTAGACGAGGACTTTTCTTTTGCCCTGGATGGCATCTTGCCGGCGCTCATGGTTAAGGAATTAAATTAATGTTGCGTGGGACGCAATTTCCTTAGAAGATATAAATCAATAGAGAATTATTGCACAGTTAAATAAGGCCAGGTACTAATAATACCGGCCTTATTTGGACATCTGAGCTTGCGCAGATGCATGGTAGGATAAGGACTCCCTTAATAAGGATAGTGCCTGGCTTTATGTATGTCGGTTTTAGGTCGTGCCATATTTTGGTCTTATTTTAACTTCGGAACTGTTCGTGTAAACCAAACGGCTGCGGATCACAAATTCCAAAAGTTTTTAGAAGTAAAAATACTTAAAACCTTACTTTTTCAAATGTATTTCTGTAATTGTGGTAAACAAAACCCTAAAACACAAAAAATAAAGAAAATCTACTAAAAATGTTTCCCTTTTTTAGGTTAATGGTACTGTCAATATGATTTGCAATAACTCTAAATTATGGGTACAAGCACTATTTAAAGAAGGCCGGTATTAGTAATTCCCGAGCTTAATAAGGCAACTTGCAATAATTCTCTAATTAATTAGAAGCATGCCTAGATGCACTACTAAGTGTGTAAATTCTTCCGGTGTTTATACCCAATATTAAAATTTTAAGAAAAATATTTTTACTTATTGCAAATATTATTGTATTTGAAACTTTAATACATTATCTCTAGGTGATGCAGTTTTTATGATAAGTTGTATATCTATTAATAGAATTTTATACATGAAAGTCCAAAACAGGGTGGAGAATTAAATTATAAATAATCAATTTAACAAATAATAATAATTAATAATAATACTAATAGAAAAACACGGGCACGATATTTTTAATTTTAAACTTATTGTTCCATAATAGGCCTAGTACAACAAGATTCTATGAAAACCCTTATGTTTGGAACCTATTTTGATCAAGATTCAGATGAAGACAAACGATACGAGGAAGTTTTAAATATCGAAGCTTTCAGAGATTTAAGTGTCAATTGTTTAGATGAATATAATGCAACTCATAAAAATAAAATGGATATTATTCTATTTGACTATGCACTAGAACATTTGTCTAAGATTTGTCGAGTATTATCTATGAGCTGTGGCAGTGCTTTGCTGGTAGGATGTTAAAAAATATATATGTAGAAAGGTTAAAAAATTTAACAATTTACCGTAATCCCTTTCAGATATTATTTATAGGGCATTTGTAAAGTCTGCATTTGCAATATTGTTACGGACTTTTACAGTGGCGGTGTAGCGGGAGTTGGCACCCGGGGTGGTTTTCTGTGGGGCACCCCCAAAGTAAAACATCAAATACAAAACGTGTATAGAGGACTTTATTTTGCTAAAACAATAAATAACATTATCAAAATTTACTTTCCTGCCCTTATTAATAGATAATATAAAAAGATTGGTTAGTCGGAATTGACTCGTTGTGGACCTTAAGTAAGATTTTCTTGACTTTTACTTTAAGAAGCTTCTTTCACATGGAATCACCGAAACACAAAAGTTTAAAAAAATTTAGACACCGCACTAGATTCAAAACCAAGGAAGACAATGGGGGCAATTTCCCCCTCCAGGAGTCCTCTAAATTTTTTTTTTCGTAAGAGTGAAGGTTGTGGAAGGCCCTATTTTGTGTTAACAGTGTAAATAGAGCATAAATCGCCTGTGTTTGCCAAGGACCTTTTTTTTTGCTCTTTTTTTTTTCTGATAGATAATGTTGTAACGTTTCTAATAAGTTTTTATGTGAAGACCATAAATAGGCGAGGACCTAATTTATTTTTTTTCAGGTAGATGAAGTTGTAAAGTTTCTAATAGGTTTTGTAGGTAAGGACCATTTTTCGGGGTTTTGTTTTTTAGCTCTTCAAATTTTTTTGATTCATAAAGTTGTTTTTTGTGTTGCTTTTTGCTCCCTTCCCCCAAAATCCTTTTCTGCGTTTCTGCGTACAAGCTTGTACAGACTTAGAATAGCCCCATTTTACGATAAATTAAAAAGCTCCAATGTAGTCCATTAAACCACTAAAGAAATGCTGGCGGCATCCAAGTGGCGCCTTAGACGTAATATATCGAAAAGTATGTCCTCTGCAAAAAAATATTGTAGACTTTTGTCTGATTAGGAATTTATCCGAGAAGATCTTCTTCTAACGCCATTAGCAAAGTTTTAGGCTGAACAACACTAATGTTACAAGAATATCATCCATCCTGTAACGATGGTCTAATTCTTCATAAAATATATAAAGACATTCTCATTGCTTGCTGCAGCTCCTCTAACAACGTTTTTCCAGCTCTCTGGTCATATCTATTATTAATAATAATTATTAGATAATATAAAAAAAAACTTTAACTTTGAGAAGCTTCTTTCACATGAAATTACCGAAACACAACTAAACTGCTCAACAAAAAGATCGTACCATTGAATTTTTAGACCCATTTTCAAACTGCTGTAACTTTTTTAAAAATTAACGTATTTGAATATCTAAAACGGAGTTTAAAACCGCGTTTCTTCTACCTTAAGCTGTATTGCATTTAGTTTCAGTAAGGTGAATATTATCATGATGTACAGGGTGATCAATAGAGTGCTGCAAAAAAACAAAAAATCGAGTGTGTCCCATTTCAGTAGTAATTTCTTTTTGTCGTTATAATATAGGTTGTTAGCAAGGTCATATCAATATCCCTAGACGTTTATGCCCGTTTTTGAATTGAGGACCTCTGGCTTGCGATACACCTCTAAACGTCAAATTTTGGTAATCAATTCATTAAAAAGCCATAACTGGAAAATGGATTGACGGATTTCAACGAGTGTTTCATATTCGGAAAGCTCATTTCATGTAGATTTTTTGTGTCCCAAGCACTTTTCGATAGGGTATAATTTTATGAGTATACGGGGCCAACAAATACAAAAACATAGCTAATTTAGACAGCCTAAATATAGGATAAATTATTGAACGCGAAAGGGACCATATGTGTGTGTTCTGTTTTAAAAATGGCCAAGTTAAAGTTTGTGTCAATATCTCGGAACGATTTCTATCGTTATTCGATTTATGCTGTTTAAGTGCCTGTAAACTTATTGAGCAAAAATGCGTCGTTATTATGGCATTAGGTCTGCATGGTAGGAATTCCAACAACGTCTTAAAGTTTTAAACATTTTTAAATATAAATTAGGGTATTTGGTATTGTACACCATGATATACGGAGTAATAAACAAAGTGCTTTCAAATTTATTATTGAATCCATAATTACCGCAACGTTAGGTACAGAAGGGCCTTGTTTGCGCAACATGTTTTAGATTAAATTGTTAGGCTTGAAACTCTTTTAGTACATTTCGGTGTCTAAAAACTTACCGCACTATATTTTTTAGTTGATTTTAGCTTAGTTTTGCCATTTTCGAAGAGCCAAATTACCTCTACAAAAACCAAAAAATATTTACTTGATGCATTTAATTTATCTATAGCAGCGATGCGTTTCTATAGAAACAATGAATTAATGTCATTGTCATAAAACAGTTTGTAAGTCAAACAAAACTTTTTGTCTTCTCTAGAGGTAATTTTACTCGCTAAAAATGGCAAAACTAAGCGATAATGAACTACGAAATATAGTGCGGTAAGTTTTTAGACACCGAAATGTATTAAAAAGAGTTACATGCCTAATAATTTTTATCTTAAGCAGATCACGTCAACAAAGCCGTACTATACCGAACATTGCGGAATCTGTGGGCACCACAATGTCTGTTGTTAAACGGACACTAGCTAGAGCACGAGCCTATGGTAGTCCAAATTACCGCCAACAGGGTCGCTGTGGACGAGTCAGAAAAACGACAGCTAGGCAAGATCGTCTAATAATACGAAACGTCAATATCTGTAGGATTCTTAATGCAACCAAAAATTGTCAAAGTTTCCAAGCAGCAAGTGGCGTAAGGGTCTCCACACAAACTAGCATGCTGCCTGCCCTGCTTTGCAGGCTACTCGTAGAGCTGCGAGGAGGCATTGGGCTGCAGATCATGCTAACTGGGGGATAGCAGAATGGAGTAGATGCATGTTTACGGATGAATGTAGGTTCAATTTGTATGAAAGTGATGGAAGAATGTTGGTCTGGAGAGCAAGAAATGAACGATATCTGGAAGAAAACATGGATGCAAGAGTACCGTTTGAAGGTGGAGGACTGCTTGTGTGGGGTGGTGTGATGTTGAATGGGAGAACAGATTTGGTTATTTTGGTGGGAGAATCGATGAATGCTGAAAGGTATCGAGACATGTGTATTAGGGATATTGTTATTCCTTTTGCACAAAATTTTGGAAACGATTTTGTCTTGGTGGATGACAACGCTCGTCCACATAGAGCCAGAATTGTCCAAGAAGTCTTAAGGGATAACAATATCGAAAGAATGATTTGGCCTGGAAGATCGCCGGATATGAATGTGATAGAACACGTATGGAGTTGGATTAAAAGAAAATTGAATGACGGAAAGCATAATTTTGACAACTTAATTAATTCTATCTGTTGTTGTTTATTGAATGTTATTTTACGCAAGTGAGATTAAAAAAACATTTTATCCAATGAGAATGTTTTATTTTTTAACGTTTAGTATAAAACATGTGTCAAATGGATTACTGGGAAATCCTAAATTTACATTTATCTAGGAATATCAGAAAAAACAATATTTAGAATAATATAAACATTTTGCTATCCAAAATGACACTAAATTAAACATTTAAATTTTTGGGAGCACTTTGTTGATCACTCTGTATATCATGGTGTACAACACCAAATACCTAACACAAACTTGAACTTGGCCATTTTTAAAACAGAACACACACATATGGTCCCTTTCGCGATCAATAATTTATCCTAAATTTAGGCTGTCTAAATTAGCTATGTTTTTGTATTTGTTGGCCCCGTATACTCATAAAATTATACCCTATCGAAAAGTGCTTAGGACACAAAAAATCTACATGAAATGAGCTTTCCGAATATGAAACACTCGTTGAAATCCGTCAATCCATTTTCCAGTTATGGCTTTTTAATGAATTGATTACCAAAATTTGACGTTTAGAGGTGTATCGCAAGCCAGAGGTCCTCAATTCAAAAACGGGCATAAACGTCTAGAGATATTGATATGACCTTGCTAACAACCCATAATATAACGACAAAAAAAATTACCACTGAAATGGGACACACTCGATTTTTTGTTTTTTTGCAGCACTCTATTGATCACCCTGTACATCATGATAATATTCACCTTACTGAAACTAAATGCAATACAGCTTAAGGTAGAAGAAACGCGGTTTTAAACTCCGTTTTAGATATTCAAATAAGTTAATTTTTAAAAAAGTTACAGCAGTTTGAAAATGGGTCTAAAAATTGAATGGTACGATCTTTTTGTTGAGCAGTTTAGTTAAAAAAAATCTTAGACACAGCGCTATATTTAAAACAGATCCAAAAAAAGCCCCATTTTACGATGAATCGAGAAACTCCAATGTAGTCCATTAAACCAATAAAGAAATGCTGGTGGCATCCAAGTGTCACCTTAGACGTAATATATCAAAAAAGTCCCCTGCAAAAAAAAGTATTGTAGACTTTTATTATAATATAACGTATAATATTAGTATGCAGGTTAAGACTAAAGTAGGTAACTATTTAGTTATCGATCTAATTCTTCTATAAGTATTCTCTAGCTGTGCGAATGTGTTATCATTGTCCCCCTTGGTGCTTGAAACCCGGGGCGGACCGCCCCTCCTTTGCGGCCGACACAGAAGTTTTATCCCATTTCGACGACTGTTGCAGAGGGTCATTCTCAAGAGTAAATAACGACAGTTTATTTTATTTGCATTCTCTTTTAAAGACCTCAATTTTTTTGCATCCGGGTAACTGCCTATGGAAAATATGCTCATGTACCATAGTGCCCAAAAAAACTGGGACAACAAAATTCAGTTTTATCCCCTTATCTATTATAATATTATGTTTTGATGTTGTCAAAGCAATGTAATTTTGTGACAGCTTCGTCAAAAATAGTTTAAATACAAGGAAAGCAATTTCTTATATACCAGGAAACCCTTTCCCACTTGGATTTTAATTAAAGTTTTTTTTTGGCACGATGGTACTTGTAGACTTAGATAACCGCGATAACAACCCATAATTGTCTGTAGGTCTTGCGGCACTAGCTGAAGATAGATCTTTAAAATCATTAAAATATGTTTACTTAAATACGTTGTATAAAAATACGCTATATATATTTAAGGTCTTTTTGACGTTCTGTTTAATTTATTTTGTAGGTTGGTATAAGCGGTTCCGGAAGACAATCTTTAACTCGACTAGCAAGTGAAATATATGGGCAAACACTATTTCAACCCGAAATAACCAATTTATATGGCTTGAATGACTGGAGAGACGACATTAAAAAATATTAAAAGAAGCCGGTGGACGAGGAAAACACAGTATTTTTCTTATTTCTGAAGGTCAAATTAAACAAGAAAATTTTCTACAAGATGTCGATTGTTTGTTAAATTTAGGTGAAGTGCCTAATATTTACCAGATTGACGAAAAACAAGAAATTTTGGATATGGTGAGATTGGCCGCTCAAGGTTAGATATGCCAAAAATCGTAAGCGTTAAAGTCACGGGTTTCGTAACTGTAACCGTTACGATTTTAGGTACAATGTTTAAAAATTGCATATAACACATTGTGTTAAAATTGACCAACAAAAAAGGGACGCGTTTGCCCAGTCTGCCACCTGAAACATTTGACATTGACATGCTGGGTTAAAGCGCCACTCCTATATATGGCAGTATAAATATTCGTGTTAGACTTCTCAAAAGGAACCCCCTAAAAAGCTTTAAAAGTGATAACATCATGAAGTCAATTTCACTACTGGCACAGGGACTAATGGATTTATCCAAACAAAAGGACAAATCGTTATGCTCTCGGTAGGAGGCGAGAGATTTCTAGCCTCTTTTCGTTTTTATCGTATGTGTGTTTAACTAATAATTTAAGTCAAACAACAAGAAATAGTAAAATATTTATACACCTGCTGGTTTAGTAATTATGTCTATATTTTTTGGATCAAATGTTTAATGATACATATTTATACGGAATGTAAATAAAAATCCTATGTTTATATATGCTCATAATATAAGAAAAATATTTAACAGGTATTTTATCTCACGTAAAAAGTGATAGAAACAAATTAATGTAATACAACGTCAAACTCTACCACAAAAGCTAGCTGACAGCATATTGCCAACGCGCATGAAATCCCACACCAGAGACAATAATGAGACGAGCAACTAAATGTAAATAAATTATCCGAGAGAGAGATAGCTGCTGGGCCTTCCTTGTCTGTCTTCAAGGAAGGTAAACGCAGATGGCGCGTGAGTGGACTTTATCGTTTGCCCGCCAAATTCAAATTGTATAGCTGTGCCTTTTGCCCTTAATATTAGGTACTTGTTTTTGTTTCCTATTAATATAAAATATTGGGGTTTAGTTCAATAATTACACACATCTAATTTAAAATGTTATTTATTTGGTTTTCATTACGATTTTTTCTTACAGATAACCATGTTAATATTACCTTAAATTATCTCAAACTAAACTTTTATCGTAGAACTGCTAATCCAATAAATTGTTCCTTTATGAGTACTATTCTTTTGAAAAAATATGTCCTTGCTTTTCTTAGTTCCTTTACTTTCCAATGATCCTGATTATTTGATCACGTGACAGATGCCATTTAAAATGTTAATAAACATTCAGAATGAAGTTAGCCAAATAAGTTTCAATAGAGTGGTATCAGTTTCACTTTCTTCAAATGCTTTAGCTTCACTGATCATGTCTCGAAAGAATACTACTATGATCCGCGAACACGGAACGGTTATTAAATCAGTATTCAGACTGGGCGCATTCAGGAGTACTTTACGCTTTATCGCTTTGTTTTACAATTGTCAAAATTGTTAAATTATACCAATAGTATGGCTATATTTGACGGTTTTGACACTTTGCTTACTCAGCGGCTGAGTACTCCTAAATGAGCCCAATTTGTCTTTTACATTTGTTTTGTAGCTTTTTTCGTTTACGGAATAAATGTAAAAAAATACGCAAATTTTACGAAAAAATTATGTTTACCGGTCCGTACTTCCTTGGGTACGATTTACGACTTTAGCGCAATGGGCACTTTTGTAAAACATTAAAATCTTTAAAAAATTTAAACTTTAAACAAGATGATACGATAAAATATTTTCAAATATAAATCAAAGTTCCAGTGTATTTTAAATTAAAAAAAATTCACACGCTATGGTCGAGTTCTTAGTATTAATATTAAGGGCACAAACTCACAGAGAATTTTTAGGGAGGTATTTCCAAGAAAAATTGAAAAAACAAAAATAGTCGCCAGAGAAATGGCACCCTAATATACATGTGTATTATT
Source organism: Listronotus bonariensis (assembly GCA_014170235.1). Classification (NCBI taxonomy): domain Eukaryota; kingdom Metazoa; phylum Arthropoda; class Insecta; order Coleoptera; family Curculionidae; genus Listronotus; species Listronotus bonariensis. The sequence continues at coordinate 170,887 of JACEGR010000714.1, read as the reverse complement.
TATTTTTAAAGGAGGAAATAGAAACCTAGAAATCAGTCCTTTAGAAGTATTCTTTTTCTTTACAAAAAGGTGCAGAGAGAAGTTGCATATTATTTTATGCTTTAGTCCTGTAGGTTCAACATTTAGGAATAGATTAAGGCTTTACCCTTCTCTTATTAATTGTTGCACAATTGACTGGTTTGAACTGTGGCCACCAGAAGCTTTAGTTGAAGTCGCTAATAACTGGATGATTGAAGTTAACCTATCACAAGAAATTAAAAATACATCAGTGGTAAGAGAAACGCAATCTTGAACATACAGCGTGTCCATAGAGGGACCTAACTTACCCCGTATTTTTTTATCATAAATATTTCGAATAAGAAGTTATTCTTCATAAAAATGTTTTTCTTTATTTAAAATGATAAAAGCTGTAATAAAAATAGGGTGGTATGTTCTATGGCGAATTTTATTATAGAGCTTTTAGTATTTCAGATAAAGTAAACATTTTTATAAAGAATAACTTATTTTCGAAAGATCCAAGATAAAAAAATATAGGTACAGAGTATTCCAATTAGGAGGAAAAATTGCATATTTTTTTACTTTTCCCGTAGTTCTTAGCATATTTAAGATAGCCAAACGATGTATTTGAGCTCGGAGGATTTAAAAATGGTAATTAAAACTCATTTGCATTGAAAACAAAAGACTATAAATGTTACGTTAAAAAAAAACACTCCATTTTATTATTACATTTTTGGATTATATGGTCAATTTTAAATATTTTTTAATTTGCGTACTTTATGTCTATGTATCTTTAACTTTTTTTAGTTATTGGCGCTAAAAGGGACATTTTTTGCTTACAAGTATAATTAAATTAAATAGGTATATCAATGTAAAATATTGGTAATGCAGGTGATCATTTACGGACTGTTTAGAAGTCAATAATTTAAAAACAGTTTAAGTTAGACATATAATACCCTGACTAAAAAACAACTACCATATTATACCATACCATAGAATCCAAAAATGTTATAGTCAACATAATGATTCTTAACAAAAAGCGCAACATTTATGACGTAATTCTTTTTCATGCAATTGTTTTTTATTAGGATTTTTAAATTTTTTGAGCTAAATGCATCGATTTGCTATCTTGACCTTTTAAAAAATACAGGAAAAGTCAGAAAATATGTTGTTTTTTCTCTTAAATGGAATATCCTGTACAGTTAAGTTCATCTCTAGATACACTGTATATATGTTGAAATTAATAGTAAATATGTCACATTAGGTTCTGCAAAAACGTTAGATGCTAAGCCATCCTTACACGTTCAATATTATCGCATCAGTATAGAATATTGATCAATATATTAAAATAAGTTGAGAAAGTATATTGACTGTGTGAGGGGCGCTTTCAACAAAAGGTAAAAAAATAGAAATAATTCTATTGACCTCCAGAAGTTACTGTGCATTACTATATCTTTAATAATTTATAAGTACTGAAAAAAACTTTCTGTTAAACTATCCCAACTAGCAAACAAAATCAAATATTATTAGAGCCTATTTTATTTCTATTTGTAAATAGAAAATAACGTTTTTTATTTTTAGATAGCTTGTCAGTATTTCCACGTGGAAGCAATAAAGTACTCTGATGAATTTTATAGCAAGTTGGGAAGGAAAACGTATATTACCTCGGCATCCTATTTAGAACTTATAAAATCTTTTACCGAGCTTACCAACAAGAAACAAAATGAAGTTATGGCCGCGAAAAATAGGTACCTGGGAGGTCTGGAAAAGCTTCAGCATGCTGCAGTTAGTATTGGTGAAATGCAAAAATCCCTAGCTGAATTACAACCACAGTTAAAAACCCTTAGTGATCAGGCTACAGAAATGTTAAACCAAATTGAAAAGGAAACAGTAACGGTAGAAAGAATTTCAGCGGTAGTAAGACAGGATGAAAAATAGCCAATAAGCAAGCTGCGGCTGCACAGGCACTAAAGCAGGAATGTGAAGCAGATCTAGCTGAAGCGATGCCAATTTTAAACGATGCAATTTCAGCTTTAGATACTTTAAAACCAGCTGATATTACTTTGGTTAAGTCAATGAAAAATCCCCCAGATGCTATTAAACTAGTAATGGCAGCTGTATGTATTATAAAAGGGGCGAAACCTGATAGAGTTCCGGATGTGTCCACTGGACGAATGCTGTTAGATTATTGGGGTCCGAGTAAAAGGTAAACCGTGTACTGAATAATCTTAGGCTGAACTACTAAGCGGAGTCAACAACAGTTGTTTAAATGAAAAATTTCAGCTTGGCTGTCAACTTGATCGTTAGGACAATCGCAACTGCTATAAAAACCTATAATTAATCGACCGTATCCGATAATTGTGTCCGACAGTAGGATTAGAAAGAAGGATGCATGTGGTCGAGCTTAAAGCTGTTATTCTTATCATCCTTGATTAGGGCCGGATATGTGCTTAAGATAAGTCTCATCTTAATGCACTTTAGCACAGAAACTCGTGTCTTAACAATCACTTGCGTGATTGAAGTTGTGAGGATTACGCAGCAACCTATCATACTATCTCTTTTTATACAGGGTAGCCATTTGAACACGAAACAGAGCTTATTTTAGACACCCAAGATCATTTAAAGAAAAACGCTTGGATCTGTCAATTTTTTGCTACTTTTACCCCCTGAACTGCAACCGTCTAGCAGGGGTGACTTACCCCCAAAACAAAAAGTTATAATTTACCCCACCCCAACCTAAAATAGCATAATTCAAATGGGTTCGGATTAAAGCAAAATATATTTCTAGTTGTTTTAAATTTAATATATTTCTTAAAAAATAAAATTTAGGCAATAAAGATTTAAGCTTTCCAATTAAATAATTTACATGTTAATTCCTTTGCAAATGAATGAAATTGGGTAAGTTATTAGAATAAGAAGTAAATGAAAGATATTTAGTTTTTTAAATAATTTATAGACAACAAATTACCATTAAACCAATATTTAATATTAATAAAATCAGTTTTTATTTTTTGTATTAGAGTTACCAGTCATCGGCAAAACTATGTATTTTTCCTTGAGATTTTAAATTAAATAAACCATTAATGTATATATTAAATAATAATAGACCTTATATTATACCTTGTGGTATACCTACCATAGTTCCATATTTTAGGTTTACTTAATACATTTTCAATTTTAACATAGTTACATCTGTCAATTAAATATCTCTGTAATAAATTTAGTATGTTTTCTCTAACACCAATTTTTTCTAATTTATTTAAAAGTTTAATTTTATAAAAAATTTAATTAAAATTATTAAGAAAGCCCACTTTTATTACCATACCTACCAAATTTTCATGAATAGCTACTCTTATAATTTAATAATATTTTCGTGCTGTGAATTATGCACCTCATGCCAGTTCGATGCCATGTCAGAGTTTCTTTATGAGAAGGGGTTTAGACATAAGCAAGACCGGGGATAGCTTTTGTCAGGGACGTGAGGGTGTGAGAATTACGATTTCGGTTGGCAGTTCTGTTCAAAGTTGGTAGCATTATCAGCTGATGACAGAGTCGTGCGTTGTCGAAGCTTTGTTTGGTAAAAACTGTGGAACTTTGCCATTTTCATTTTGATTGTATATTTTGCAAGGATTTCCAGTTGTTAATGTTTTTGGTTAGTTTAGAGACTTCACATATTATTGGTTCAGACTCGTCTTATTTTAGAGATTTTGATAGTGTTTAGTCAAATAGTTTTCAGTCATTCGTGTTTTTATATACATATAATAATGATGAGTGTCCGCTAATTAATGGTACACAGAAAGTAACCATTTAGGATTTAAACAAACATACCCATATCCAAAAGTTAATGATAAGGACGATACGGGGTATTAAAGGGATATAAATATTTTTTATTCATGCATTTCGATAATTTCTGATATGTTCTAAACATTTTAATAAAACTCGGTATCCAGGAGTTTTTAGCTATCAGCTATTTATATCTGAGCAGTTGTAATTATAGCTAATACGATGTTATTGAAGGTACATACTTTCGGGTGCACTGAACAACTAAAACGTGAATACCTTAAAAACGGTTGTCAAGACCGATTCTTACTAAGTATACCTTTTTTGTGCAGAAAGCATAGAGAAGCTTACTAGTTTACATACATACAGAGTAGTAACAAAAAATTGGGTAGTTTTAGAGAATTTTAAATAGTGTACCCATCGCCCTCTAGTCTACACACAAAAATTAATATTCGATCTGAAAAGCTAATGTTTAAAAACCCCGAGATACTGTTTTATTAAGATATTTAAAAAGGGGGAACAATTATCGAAATAAGATTTACTTTTTTCTTTTACTATGACACCCTCCGTATCTTCCTTATTATAAACTTTTAGATATTAGGTATGTTTGGTTAAATCTTAATATTTTAGCATAAGGAATCTGTGGTTTTTCTGTGTACCATTCACTAGCGATAGCGGACACCTTGTATACAAAGTTTTTAAAATGGTTTTTGACTTACGGAACCATGGAAAATGTTTGGCTCTGCCAGGTACCTCATCGTCTTGTCGTCGCTTTGATAATTTTTAATTTTCAATATTGAAACCACATTTATGTTTTTGTTTTAGGTTATGCCTATTAAAATAATCCAATAAATTTTGTTTACAACATACAGTTCTTTTTGATTTCTCCTTAATTCTACGCCACTGATCAGCCTAAAATCAAACAAGGCCGAAAATGGCCCGACTTGACGTCACAGCCAAGCTAGCCAATATGGCGAATGTCGTGACCTTAACTCATCAATCGACTTTGATGCCATGTATTAAGTTTCAGTGTTTTTAACAGTAGCATGTAAAAAACACCTGCATTGAAACCTTACAATAGGATGATGAGTCGTACATATTTAACATTGTTTTTAGAATTCTGGGTGAAATGAATTTCCTTCAGGCACTTAAAGACTTTGATAAGGACAATATTAAACCAGACGTTATGGCCAAATTGCGAAAGGAATACATTTCTCATAAAGATTTTAAACCTAATATTGTTGCAAAGGCAAGTAGTGCAGCAGAAGGATTATGTAAATGGATAATAGGTAAGAAACTACAGTCAATACACCCCTAACGTTTTTCAAATTACTTGCCCTTTTAAAGTATTTTATTTTTGTTTTAGTAACAAAAATAATTATATTTTTTATGTATTTTTTTATCTTTTTGACATCCCACGAAGGCATATGCCTAAATACCAGAGTACCGTGGGTGTCGGGTTATTAGATGTTTAACCCATCGTTCCCCCTATTCCCGTCAACGTTTTAGACAACGCGGTAGTGCTACCACGGTCGTAGTTTTTGAATAACTACTACCTAAATATGTCTCCCCCGCTGGGAATCGAACCGTCGACCTCTGGCTCCGAAGATCAAAGCTCTGTCCACTGCGCCACGGAGGAGACTAAATATTATATAAAACATTATACACAATAAATTTGGCAGTGACAGATTTACATACTGGGTTAGTAAAAAGTACTGCAACTCTGAAATAACTATAAAAACCGCTAAAGCTACATTTACTAGTTTTGGTATCTTAAGGTATCGGGCATAAAGAATTTAAAACTAATATTGGCACCGTTGCCAGATTTCCCTGTTTTGTGCTACACGTTTTATTGCAATAAATTAATTAGGGTTAATTTAATAAGTTCACAAATTTTCAAGATTCTATTTTTACTAGCTGCTAAGGGACGACAACATCACATTTTAGGAAAAAAAATCAGACGCGCTTTAAGGCATTTAAGGGTTTCTGGGCAAAAAGAATTGAACAGTAACAAAGTCATCGTTGCCAGATTTTGTAATTTTGCGCTACATGTTATATTTTGGTATTTTAAATAAAATGCCCAATATTTTGCAATAAAATGAGCGTGCCAACGTTAGTCAGATTCCAACTTTTCAAAATACAATCTTTACCAGTTACTGAGATATGACAACACCGCATTTATAGTAAAATGTGACAACAATGCTAATAACATTAATAGATTGGGTAGGCCAAAAAACCACTAAATACCAAATTTTGTAAACCTAGCTTTAGCGGTTTTAAAGATATTTGGGCCCTAAATTACTTTTTGCTGAAAGTGTAGTGTATCACATCTCAACAAGTAGTACAGACAGAGTTTTAAAAATTAAGAAACGTACCAAATTTGATACGTACAATTTAATGCAATTAAAATAAATGGGGCATTTCATTTAAAAACTAAAAAAAATATATGTATCACAAAACTGAGAAATCTGGCAACAGTGCCGATATCACTATTTAATTCCACATAGCCAAAAAACCTTAGACCAATTTTGGTAAATACAGCGGTTTTAAAGATAAACAAAATTTGCGGTACTTTTACTAACCCAGTATGTGTCGCCTGTAGGCTATTCATTTTTGCCGCGATACCTTAGCCCAGAATGTCATACGAACGTAAAAAAATACAAAGTTTTTAAGAGTAAAAAAGGTCTTTTTTAGAAACCATACCTTAAGGTACTCGCACACATTTACACTTTTTGTGTTGCGCAATATAGAAAATGGCTCCATTCTTGTATTGCCCAGTGTAAATATTATTACAAGTTTAAAAATTGCGCCATTTTTAAAAATTTCTTGACACTTTTCGAGTTGCGTACACTCTAAAAATTGCTACGTGCGAACAGTCCAAGTTACCAAACTTGCGCAATATAAAAATGCACCGACGTGTTGGTAAATATCGAGTAGCGCAATATTTATCTCGTGCAGTTTCTACGCGAAAGGGTGCGGAATAGTAAAGGTTTAAGTTGGATTTACACAGCAAAATAAAATAAAATAAATTTAATTAAAACTATATGACAAGTGGCGGCCTATGTTTTGCAATAAATGTGACTTACTGTGTGTGAATAGCGTTGCAACTTTCAAAAATTTTCTTGACACTTTTCACTTGTGCAAGTTATTTATGGAGCCATTTTTAAAGATTTTAAATGCATAGGTCAACATAACATATATTTTATTATTGCGCTATAAAAAGTTACGCCACAAAAGTGTACATGTGTGCGAGGACCTTTACTCCAGAATGTCATATGAACTAATAAAAGTTTTAAAGAGTTAAAAAAAACAGGCCTTTGGCTTAAAATCATACTTATATTACTTATTATTAGCTAACAATAAGTAAATTATTATTACAAATGTCGAGACTTTTTTGTATACATCGAAATTCTACCGCCCTTCATAATTTTGCCACCTGCCAGGCCCGTACGCGACAGGTTTTGGGGGAAAGGCAAGAATTTAAAAGAAAAAATATCATCGACTAAAAAATAAAAGATCCTCACACAAAACAGTAGTCAAAGATTATACATAATACCACTTTTTTCCGCGAATTGCCCTGCAGAAAATCTGAAGCTACAAAAAGCCCATATTCGCACATTGCCCCCATTGCCCCACCCCCTTCGTACAGCTCTGCCCTAGGCTCAAGCCTACTCAGCCTGCTGGTAAATCCAATACTAAATTTCGGGGTATTTTAGCTATGGATATGTATGATAGAGTATACAAAATAGTTGCTCCAAAAAGGCAAAACTAAACGCTGCTGAAAAGGAATTTGCCGAAATGATGGAAATGTTAACAGCAAAAAGAAACGAGGTACAAAGATTGGAGAAACAGCTAGCCGAGTTAAATGAAAAATTGGAAGAAGCCGTTAAAAAGCAAAAGGAATTACAGGATAGCGTAGATTTGTGTAATAATAAATTAATACGGGCACAAAAGCTTATTGGTGGACTGGGTAAGTTTTTTGTTCAGGCCTATAAGAAATCATAATATATACTTTATGAATCAAATATAAAATATTATTCCTAGCTGTAAATTGTAATTTTAAAAGGGACTGATCATTTGTATTTTTTTTTTTATTTGGCTACCATTATCATTTTTAAAATAACCATTTGCTTTGGTAAATCAGACCTAATTTGTAGTTTATCTATTAGTTTAAAGTGTATTCCTAACTAACAATTTAGAATCATATACCGGCTGACAGAACGTATAAATAAATATCGTATAAAATCATTTTTGTTTGTATTAGCATTTCTAAAATGTTCTTCCATGGCTTATGTATCATTATTGTGTGTTGTACCATCAAATTTTTCCTATTAAAACCTTAGAGTAGGTTTTTTTGCTGCATGAATACAATAATATAATAGTAATATAACTTAAATGCTACATCACTTAAAAGAACAAAGCAAAAATGTGAGTTAGGTTACTTTACTTTACTATTTCTTTTTTAGACACAAATATACAATTTTCATACACCCGCTAGCCTACAATAGACAAAACTAGGAAAAAAAATATGAACATATGCGTTTCATAAGAATATTTTTGATATTTAAAAAAAAAAGTAATTATTTGTAAAAAATGTATTTTTTTATTTAATTTTTAGGAGGAGAAAAAACAAGATGGACTGCATGCGCCGATGCTCTTCAAATTCAGTACGATGGTTTAGCTGGAGACATTCTATTATCTTGTGGTATAATTTCGTACTTATCTCCATTTAACAGTATGTTTAGACAACGGATAATTTTGGACTGGCATAAAAACGTTGCAGACCTTAAAATTCCATGTGCAATCGAATATGATATGGTGGAAGTACTAGGTTCGGATGTAAGGATTCAGCAGTGGTATATAAGTGGATTACCAAGAGATAGTTTTTCAACTGAAAATGGTAGGTTAAAAGTCTTAGGCAAAGTAGTTTTACAAGAACTGCTTTTTTTTTTATTTTTTTTTTTTTAATGTGGCAGTTTATACATCTTTATGTTTTTAAAATACCTTTATACTGGTTAAGCAAATAGGTATTGGGATATAGGCCAGAAAAGCAACAAAAAAAGGATTTAAGTGACTATTTTAATCCGAAATGTTTACATGCAGGTATTCACGTTAGATTGTCTCTTTTCCTTACATTGCCTATGTGTTATGTTATTTAGCGGATTCTGTATATTTCAGCATGATAGGTAGAGTTTTTTATTTGACCATGGTAACAGTAATCATTAAGCAAAAACATTTAGATAACCAGCATTTTTTAATGAATTAAATGGACATTTTGAATCCCTTTTCAAATGTTTAGCAAAATGACTTAGTACTGGCCAATGACTATATAGTTCTTTAAATGATGTTGTAAAATGTAAATGTTGTACATATATTCGTTTTTCGGAAGCAAACAAAATCCCTTGACTATACAACACTCTAGAAGCAAGAATAGCAATGACATCCACATTAATATTCTCACTTATTCGCAAATTTTGCTATTTGCATTTGTACGCGTTAATTAAAAATAGGTAATTAAAAAAAAACAAAAACACGTCCACTTCCTTAAGTTATTGTTGGCTTCGCTCACTTACTATGTAACCCTTACATTACTCTTACGTAAGAACGCCATAAGTGGAAGGAGTGAGGATGGCTTAACCATCGCGCAGCCTACTACCCTATTTAAAAAACCATTTTTTTAAAGCTTTAAGAAAAACAAACAAACTATACTTTGTTTCTTATTTAGTGATAGCTAGAAAATGGCACGTTCGTCCTAAACGGATCATAAACTAGCCATTAACCATCGGCGTCACTTTTCTGAATACCTAAAATGTACATATTCTGAAAGCTAAAATACTTAATTTTAAGAAAGAAATGTCATGTTTAAGATCTAGTATTTATTAAATGATTATACGGCATTTGTTTTATAAACTTTTACAAATTAGCCTGAGTGGGGCATGTATTTACCCATTACCAGGTATTAGAAAAAAGATCCCATTTTGTATTGGTTCGGCGGATTCATTTAATTGATGGTGATACTAGTTTTCTGGGTACACGCCAATTAGGATCATTTTTTATAAAACAATATTAAGAAAAAAACCCAAAAAAAATTAAAATGAGTAACTAGAAAACGTAGTGCGTTTTTACAAACACCGGCAATGTCGGGACCAGATAACGGAACCGACGCCGAATTCAATATAAATAAATTAGTACTTTTACACATAACAAGTGTATTCCTGTTTGGGAACTTCTCGTTTGGGCACCTAATAAAATTTTACCTGACCTAACCTTTTTTTTCTGGTTTGGTCCCCTGGCCAAAATGCATAATTATTTCTTCTTGGTTGGTATCCTAAAGGTGTGCATATAATTTAATAATTTAGACAGACATATTCATTTTAAGTTTACATTAGCGCTGTAATGCGCATTAGCCAAATGCAGATTTAAATAAAACCCATGTGTAAAAACTCTTAAATCGGTGTTAGCATTACGATAGCTCTGTTATTATTACAGAGTATAGGTGGGGAGTCATGGTTCTAGTAAGCAAATCCTTTTTTTTTTAATTATTTAATTAAACCCAAACCTAATACATAATACACACTTTATAAGTCTACTTAAGAATTCTATTCCCACCTGTCGCGGTGACCAAACCAGAAAAAAGGGGCAGGTCAGGTAAAAGTGCCCACACGAGAAGTTCCCAAACGGGAATAAACTCCAGGCCCGACCATTTTGCCGGTCCCGTGTAACAGGATATGTTATACGGTACCGCGAGAGCCGTCACCGGCACCGGCATAAATGTCTCAATTAAAATCGACTTTTTGGTAACAAGTCTGTCAACTAACAAAGTTAAATTAATTTCACCTATTTATTTAAATGCTTTATTAAGAAATATCGCCAAATCATTTCCAAATAAAATGATCAACTTTTATCAAATGCATGAATATGAACTTCTTATTTGTAAACGTTTTATTGTAAATTTACATAAAAATGTCAAGAAGATCCAAAATAGACCTGAGCAAAAAATTAAATATGAAGATTTGTAAAAAAACTATTTAATCGATTATTTTTCCAACCTGATATAATTATTTTAAAAATATATTAAGAATATTTACAACTGAAAATTTTACGCGATCTTTATCAATTAAATTTGCTTAAAATATTTTTCCTATATCTATTTTTTATAATTAAGGGTTATCCTTATTTCGTTTCATTTCCTTTAAGTTTAAAACTTCTGGCCTATGTACAGGTTACAATTAACTTATTATAATACCACTATCTAATATCATTATCCCCATTATATCGTAAAACGTGCACCCAACATGCTCCGACACTGGTAGTTTATTTTATAAAAATATTCAACTAAACCATTGTTAAAATGTTTATGGCCCTATTTTGTTGTATCATTTACAGAGTGTAGGACCAAATACCTAAAAACTACCTGTTTAGTCGTTGGTTTACATTGAAAAGTGTTTAAAGACTTGCCCTGTAACAAAACCTTTTTTAAAATTATAATACCTTTTCTAGCTATCATTATTTAAGAAACACAGTATAACCTAAGCTTATTATTAATGACCGTGTAATTTGTATCAAAATATTAAAATTTTTGGCAGTAATTTTTGATAACAATCATAGAATAAACTGGGATGCTTCGAGCATTTTAGCAAAGGAAACTTGTTCTAAAAAACGTAAAATCAAAGAAAGTGCGTATATATTATTAAATAAAGATAATTGTGTAGCATCAATTTCAGTTAATTTAAATAACACTTGGTTGCCTTTGCTTGATACTGAAGTATCTTCAGGAAGACTAAAAATTAACTAAATATTCACCTTTTTGTAAAATAAACAATCATTACACCAGCAACCAGTTATCTATGTCACTATGACACTATAACCAAACAAACATGTTTTGACATTTAATGTCAAAGTTTTCGGAATATCCCAAAAAAACAGAAAAATTGTGAATTTTAAAGCCTAAATAATAGTAAGTTTTTATTTTTATTAGTTTTATTTCATTTGTCTTGACAACGGTGGCAGAATTGCCACCGAAACGTCGATTTTTAATTATCTGTTTTACTTGTTTAATTTTTTTTTGGTTTTTAGTACTTTTAATTTTATTTTGGCGTGTACCCAAATAAATACCATCTATTAAATGAATCCGCCAAACTACAGAACATATCTTTAATTTTTTTTGTCAACTATACCAGTTTATACATATTTTCTTATTTGTTACATATTTTTTAAGGTAAAACTTGATGCTTACTAATACACAATAAAAAGTAAAAAGGTTAGGTAATAAAACTTTGCTGTCAATAACAGCTTAGTGCAAATAATCAAAATTTTATAGGCATAATAATGGACAACTCAAGACGATGGTCACTTTTTATTGATCCTCAAGCTCAAGCAAGTAATTGGATAAAAAAGATGGAGAAAATTAATAACTTAGAAGTGGTAAAGTTTACTTTTTCGGACTATATGAAAAAAATTGAAGCCTGCATTCAACTTGGATATCCCGTTCTTGTAAGATTTTATGGTTAAAATATTTAATTTGCTTTTACACTGGCAATCAAAAAAGTCACTTGAAATTTGTAATTATTTTCCCTCTTTTTCTTTTTTAAAATATTTTTTTTATATTTGGTAATGATTTTTCAATAGCAAACATAACATAAATAAGCCCAAAATATTATTTATTAGGTAGAAAGTGTTGGAGAAGATTTAGAAGCAGCTCTAGATCCATTATTATATAAGAAAACTTACAAACAAGCAGGCATGGAAGTTATTAGTATTGGTGAAAATGTCATTGAATATAATAAAAATTTTAGGTATTGGGTTTTAACTATAACTTTATTATTTTATTGCAGAACATACAGACAGGTCCACTGTAGTAGAAACATAGGAAACACTTAGGCGAATTGACTTATATTCGCCCGACTTGAGCGAGAGTAAACGAAACCCGCAAAAACGATGCGATAAATGTGGAATGGTTTTAAAAATTTAATATTAAATCAAAATATTGTTTGCTTCCTTGCAGTCGTAGCCATTGCAAATACGTGGTAAGTTCTCCTGAGGACAGTAGTAAATCATCAGTTCCCTGCCTATGTTTCTAGTAGCGTGGACCTGCCTGTATAAAACATAAACTTGGAAATTTATATCCATATTTACGTCGTGCCAGTTCGAAACTAGAATCGGCAATTTTTATTAGATGCATGGAAAGGAGACGGTCAAAGGCACGATCTACAGGTCATCTTATCATGCAAGGTTTCGATGCATGCATTTTCTGGGTAATCTCTACATGCTAGGGTTCAGCGCAGTGAAACTTAAGTGTATATAGGGATATAAATTCTATCTCTGCATTTCCTTAAAGTATTATTATTACCTCCAATAGTAAAGCCTATTTTTGTTTACCTGTCGCAGAAGAAGAATCATTTTTTATGATACACGTATCAGTTTTATTAATTTATAAACTAAAGGTTGGTTCATAAATTTAACATTTAAAAGATTTGTTTATACACGTAATTAAGTTTAGTAGTGGATTATTCCCAAACATTTTACTTTTAAAATTGTTTTTTAGGTTATATTTAACATCAAAACTCAGAAACCCTCACTATTTGCCAGAAGTTTTTAATAGGGTAACTATTATAAATTTTGCGCTAACTTTGGAAGGCTTACAAGATCAGCTTTTAGGTAAATAACTAATACAATTTTTTTTTTTATAATAAAGATTGCAACATTTCTAAGTTACTAACAGACAAAAGAACATAAAAGTAAAAGTTAAGCTGTTTCACAGGGTAATGACGATCTAATTTACCTTGGTCCAAAAGTGGATGATTTCGGAGATACAGGGTGTTAAAAATTTATTATTTTTTATAAATAATTTTTATAATAATGGGTATGTCGTCACAATATTTAACTAGAGAGTCACTCTGTATGTAACATTTAGAAAAAAAAATCTTCAACACATTTTACATAAAAAATGTATACATGGTAAAAGGTAATTTAAACACCCATTTTCAGATATCTGGTTTTAAAAAATCCTATTTTGTATAGCCAGCTCTAAGCTTTACAGAGTATTTTAAAATTGGATGTTAATCTTTAAGAGTGTAAATTTTTAGGTGATTGTAAAAAGAACAGTTCATATAAAACTTTCTCCTAAATATCTTAACATTTAACTTTTAAACTTTACCACCGTGTATCTTAAATTCTAAAACACTCTGTATAGCTTAGACCTGGCCATACAAAAAGTGATTTTTAATTTCTATTGATTTCCCTTCCATATTTTCTATGCATCTATTTGCTTCTGCAATTCTATTCCTCACTTTTTTTGTATATTTATCTGCAAGTTTTATTCCTTCATTTAGACCGGTGTTGTTTTCTTTTCGTTTCAGTCTGAGTCGTTGATTCTTATTATTTTTACTAGCCTATCCTTATCTTTTTTCTTTAAATTAATGGTGATATCTATCAGTGCAAGCTGAAAGATTTGTTCGTTGCTGCTTAAACCCCTTCCACCATTTAATCTATAGAGGCATACAGTGTGTCCGCCTAAATTGTCTATACATATATGGAAAACTTTTTTATTTATTAATTTTATGAAATAAAGGTATTCCTCATTAAAAGTTCTGCATGGTGTAAAACTTAAAATTCAATCATTGGATATTATTTTTTTAGTGGTATACGAAGTATTTTAAAAACTATGAATTTTGTTCAAGAAGAAAATACTGTTATTTTTGACAATATTTTTAATTATTAGGAAAAAAATGTTTAAAAGTTAATAATAACTTTCAAATATGCTATCTCGTTTATTTACAAAAACTTTATTAACATTACTTTTTATGCGATAACGGGGTTTCCTGTGACTTTCCGCTGTTTTGACCATTCTTAAGCTTCCTTTAGATATCACATTTCCAAAAAGCATTTACTAATGTACAAATTTAAATTTCCATCATTATTGCATAAATCGTTTTAAAATTTAAAAGTTTTTCTTGTAAATGAACGATATTGCATATTAAAGAGCTATTTTAAATTCTCGACATATTTTTTATAGCAATTTTCAATATTGTCAAAAATAACTGTACTTTCCTCTTAAACAAAATTCACATTTTTTTAGATACCTCGTATACCACTAAATAAAATTAATATCTGATAATTGTAGTTTTAGGTTTTAGACCCTGCAGAGCTTTTCATAAAGAATAACTTTTTTCGTAAGATTAATAATAATAATTTCATATGTAGACAACTTAGGAGGTCACACTGTATAGGCAATCAACATCCGCCTAAGGGTGATGTAAATTATGTATAGTCCATATTTTTCAAGTCCTTCTTGCTTTCAGCTTTGTTTTTCTTCTTAAGCTGAATCTTACATTTTTGCGCACTCTACAGAAATGCTCTTTAAAATTTTTTATTGTTAGTATTAATATCATTATTACTATAGGAATTGTTGTTGCGGTTGAGAAGCCTGAACTTCAGCAATTAAAAGAAGAACTTATAATTCAAAAGGCAGAAAATAAAGCAGCATTAGAAAATACGGAAGAAAAAATATTAAAGACCCTATCAGAAAGTAAGGGTGATATTTTAGAAGACGAAACAGCCATTCAAATTTTAGATGATTCAAAAATATTATCGGCTGAAATTCGAGAGAAGCAAGAGAAATCTTTCCAGATTGAAAAATCAATTGAAGAATTCAGAATTAAATATCAGGGGGTATCGGAACACTCCGCCGTACTGTACTATTGTATTTCCGATCTAGCAAATGTAGATCCTATGTACCAATACTCATTAGACTGGTTTATTAATTTGTACATAGGCTCCATTCAAAGGGCCGAAAAATTTCGAAGCATCGAAAAACGATGTCAAAGTTTAATAAATGCTTTTACATTTGATTTGTACAATAACATAACAAGGTCTTTATTCGAGAAAGACAAACTATTGTTTTCATTTTTACTTTGCTCCAAAATTATGATTTCTCAAAACCGATTGGATGAGAGAGAATTTATGTTTTTCTTAACTGGTGGCGAATACGTCGAAAATCCTTTAGAAAATCCTTGTAGTTCTTGGTTGCCCACTAATTCATGGGATGAAATTTGCAGATTGGATGAATTAACAGCATTTAAAGGATTTCAAAAAGTTTTCTGAAAGACCAGGATAAATGGCGAAGTATTTACGATAATTTTAAAGAAGATATGATTTGGCCTGAACCCTGGCATAGTTCGCTTAGTAATTTTGGGTAAAATATAATACTTTGGTCATACTAAAGCATTTGCAACGTCTCATTATTACGCAGTACTTATTGTGTTATAAAAACCGTGACCCAAGTGCAAAATTTTGTCAGTTATTTCCTCTTAGTCCGTAACTCGTAAAATGCTTTAAGAGGGTTGTACATGAAGGGTTGTGAGCGTCAGCTGCGTCTCTGATGGTGGAATTGTACAAGGTGCTCTAAAAAAGATCCATATTAAACTTGTGTTTTTTTTAATGAAACACCCTCTATATTAGTTTATTTTTGGATTAAAGCAATAAAAATAAAGTAAATTTTATCAACGATACCTATACCAAAAATTTAAGATTTTTTAAAATAATTTTTGACAAAAACAAAATATTAATATAACCTACTTTACTTAGGCTCGACTTTTTATAATTATAATTATGTTGGAGTGCTAAAATATTAGGTGTTCAAACCCGATTTTTTTTATAGAAGTTATACAGGATGTACAGGGTGTCCCATTTTGGTTGTCCCTTATGGGAAACTTGGAAACCATAAGAGATATTAAAAATCTGATACCCCATCCTCGAGCTCTTTTTGGAGAAAACATTTATGGTAAAAATAGATCATCGCTATCGCAAAGCGTTTCAGAGATACAGGGTGATTCTCGATTTTTCACTTTTTGAAATTTTTTTTTGGACTTTAATTTTTTTTTTTGTTTTTTTTTTTTGCTCTATTGGTAAAGTTGACATGGAGAATCCATAAATAATAAAAAAAAAATCAAAAATTAAAAAAAAAAATTGATAAATTTTTAAGTTTAATTAATATAACTTGTTTATTACTGTTGTTGTAAACAAATTTTTTGTTTTTTTTTCTACAGAAATGTCTTCTGAGCTAAGGGATGACAGATTCCTTTTAAAACAAAAATACAAAACAATTTAAAAAACAGATAGAAGCTGCAATGCGTCTTTAAAATCATAATTTTTCCAATATTTGACGTAAAAAATTTATTAAACCACCTACTATGATATATTATTTTAATCAGAAAAAAACAAGCAATTTAATTACCTATTCATTTATAGGGTGTCCCTAATAAAAAAAAAACATGTTTGGGTCATATGTCAAAAATGACAGCTCAAAAAAATTTTTTGGCTACGCCACTGGATTCTACGGAAAAAAGTGTCTGTATAATGTGCAATTAGTTTTCTCGTATCTGTAATAACAACAAAGCTACAGGACCTTTTCAAAAAGTGAAAAAATCGAGAATCACCCTGTATCTCTGAAACGCTTCGCGATAGCGATGATCTGTTTTTACCATAAATGTTTTCTCCAAAAAAGAGCTCGAGGATGGGGTATCGGATTTTTAATATCTCTTATGGTTTCCAAGTTTCCCATAAGGGACAACCAAAAATGGGACACCCTGTACAGAAGCTTATACTTAATATTATGTTTATTTCTGGACATTCTGTATAATTTCTAGTAAAAACTAAATGCGGGTGATGGTACGGTTAATATTTTAGTAATCTAACGTATTATCTAGAATCTTCTTTGGTAATATTATAAAGTCAAGCCTAAATAGGGTAGGATAGATTAAAATTTTGTTTTCGTTAATAATTTTTAAAATCCTAAATATCTTAAAACCTTACATGTTTGGTACAGGTATCGCTGACAAAATTTACGTTAGTCTTATTTCTACAATCAAAAACTGAACTAATATACAGGGTGTTCCATTTAAAAAAACACAAGTTTAATATGGATTTTTTTGGAGCACCCTGTATAATTTCACCATTGTCGCCACAGCTGACGCTTACAACAAATTCATGTACAACTTTCTTAAGCATTTTACGAGCTATGGACTGAAAGGAAATTGATCACGAAAATATGTCGTTTGCTCACGGACCAAGAGATCTCATTTTTTTTTTGGCGCCTGTACTTTATAGATGTTCTTAAGAATAAAAAGTAGGCACCCAGACATGTGAGATACGTTATCTGATGTATTTTATGTCGTCCTGAATGCGAATATGTAGATTTACCTTTTTCAACCACCAGTCTTTAGTAATTTAGTAGATTGCATAAAACTGTTAAAATTGTGAATTTTTTTTGTTTTTTGAGGAAAGGATTTTTTTTAACCTGATAACTAAATTTTGACCAAGAATTCGTATTTAGGATTAAGAAATACATTGAACCCAAATTATACAGTTTGTCGAAAATTGGCAAAGAATGTATTTGTATTGAAAAATATAAAAGATAAAAATATGGTGTAATGGAGAAAGCTGTAGACCATTAATGCGATTTTGATGACGACTTTATATCTTGATTGGTTAGCTAACGTCCTAGTCATAGCCAACTGGAAAAAAACAACCTCTCTGTTTTTTGACATACCTACAAATAAGATATTTTTAGAAAGTGGTATACATTATTTTAATTTAAAAAAAAACAAATTTCTTAAAAAATATGCGGAGCAACGAAACAGCCGTTCAAAGAAAATTTAAAGTTTATGAGGATATAAAAAAATTAAAATATAAATATAAATCCTAATGTAGCAATGCATTGCTTCTAGTAATATTTTCACAGATTTTAAAAATAATTAAAAATTGAAAAAAAACAGCATGTTTTCGAAAATGCTCATTTTCAGTTTTTTCAAAATATCTCGAGAACCATACAAATGATGATGACGGCGACCCTAAAAACGACATTATAAATATGGTGCTAGTGCAGTGTCCACAAAAGTCCACATTTATCGATATTTAAATATTTAACATTTAATACACATTCCATACCCATGTCAGACATACAGTATATTAAATCTCTTGGTCTACTATACTTATTTATTTTTGAATAATGGTATAATCAGCTTATGGTAGGTTTACATATGACTTTTATTGCATGATATTTATGTCAGACAGAAGTGCTGGCTAATGTATACAATTTAAAAAAAATATCAGACATACATTTTTGACCATTTACATTAGCCAGAATTTCTGTCTGATATAAATATCATGCAATAAATGTCAGATGTAAACCTACCATTACGGAACACCATGAGCTTGACACGATCTTCGACAGTTTTAAAATAAATTTAACTTTAACTTTCTAGGCGTCTCATTGTGATAAGACTATTGAGACCAGATAGGCTTAAACGGGCCATAGGCATTTTTGTGCAAAATGAAATGGATGATAGATTTGTGAGACCACCTCCATTTAGCATCTCTCTATCATATGATGATTCTTACAGTCTTTGTCCGTTAATATTTATCTTATCCCCTGGTACTGACCCCATGGCTGCGCTGGTTAAATTTGCTGAAGCAAAAAGATGACAGAAAGGTAATTGTATAATAAAGGGTAAAACACGGAATAATGAAATGTTTTATCTTTAGCATGTCTTCGAAAGTTCTTACCAAAGAGGAAATTTATTACTCTACGAAAAAAGTTGTCAAATAGGCAAAGTTCAATTATCACAAATAGGGGTTCTTTAGTTTTAAGCAAAAATTACATTTATTGTCAAACCTTATAGCTGACTGATACATTTTGATATTTCATTGTTATCTTTTAGCTTTTGGACAATGCAAAACTTTTTCGTAGAGTTAGTAACAAAAAAGTTTTCCGTGTGACGGCAACTTACGTACGCACTCTGTATGGTCACTGGCATAGATATGAGGGGATGGGTAAAGGTTGTAAGTACTTCCTCCCAGGGGTGCTAAAAAACAATTTAAGGGTACTTACACATGAAGGTTGTGAAGTAGTGTTTGTAACTTGGAGATTTTTTTGGAATTGTTACAAGTAGAGTACAACATACATTCTTTGTACTGTTCGCTTAACGAGTTTGGAACTAGGACGCCTAAAGGGACAGGGGAAGAATTCGTCATCCTTAAATACCAGTCGCCGATTATTTGGAGGCTCGTCTCGATGGCCACCAATCTGTGAAAGTCTTTCTGTTCGCAGAAAGGCATTGTTGACAAACTAGCAAAAGTGTAGGGATATGTTGGGGCGATATACATATTTAACCATAGTTAATATTGTTTTTTTAAAGTAAATTATGTAATATGCCATAAAATAAAATAATTTCAAGGAATCCAAAATAACGACAATAAAAAATTAAAACACGTACCTTATTGTAAATTATAAATATTAAAATAAAATAGTGTAAAATAAATTAGGAACATTAGGATAAAAAACTGGCGACATCTTAAAACCAACACAGTACATTCCATTACTCCCTCTTCCCAAAAAATGAAATTAATTATACCACTGTGTATGGTATTGTAATTTAGTTGATTTGCGTTCTAGATTTCGTTCAATTTCATTGGGACAGGGTCAAGGTCCAATGGCTCAAGCTATGATAGAAGAAGGTCAGGAAGCAGGTCTGTGGGTATGTTTACAAAATTGCCATCTTGCCACATCCTGGATGCCTTCACTGGAAAAAATTTTCGACACTTTAGATTATGCCAATACACATGACCAGTTTCGTCTATGGCTAACTAGTTATCCGTCTAATAAATTTCCCGTATCATTACTACAAAAAGGGGTTAAGATGACTAACGAACCACCAACAGGTATATATTGCCAACAGGTAATTTGACTATATTTCGGGTAGTTACTCGGACTATTACAAAATATTAACTAGAAAATATTTTTATGGTTTCTTTATTTAAAATAATTCCTAACTCAATATACTTAACAAATAATGTTAAAAAAAAAAACTTTTATATATTTTTTCAAATTTTATTTCTAAAATATTTTTGTCTCTTTAATAAAGTTTTGTGATTATGAAGTTAGCCAATTTGCTAATTAGGGTATTTTATGGTTACTGACTTTTAAAACCAGTATAATACATTTAGGTGTATTTCTCAGTTTATAGTGCCCAAAGTATAGTTTACACAGAAACCTTGTTTATTTCTTGTTTTTTTTTTTTATATAGGGCGTTTCTAAAGAAATGAAAAAAGGAGGTGATTCCTTGATCAAAATAAAGGATGGTTTGGTTTATGAACATGGAATCAAAAGTCAACACCCAGAGAAGCATTTAAAAAAAATATTTTTTTTTTAAAACAAATAGACTATTTGTGACGGATTATTTGTCAGCCAAGGCATATGCAATATTAGTGCCTGCAGCATTTTTTTATCGAATGTAATTGGTTATATTATAAGTTGAGTTTACGTACCTATTAGATATTTTTATACCTATGTGTCACTAAAAAATAGTGACCTTGGCTGAAGAGTCATATCTAAAAAACGAGGTTGTCGAAAACATATACAAATTATCGTATTTAGGCCCATTTAAAAAGCACCGTGGGTAATGGATATGGGTAATCAGCGTGGGTATTGGCCGTGGCTAATGAGCCATATTACCTGTTTAAAATTATATTTTTATAAAATAAATTTCACTGTCCTGACACGTTATGACTTACACATCTTTTTTTTAATTAGTAACTTCATGTACAAAAATAAAAGAGGTAAAAAGGTTTCTAAACAAATAAGGCTACCTACATTTATATTTTTAAGGTCATTGCAAAAGTCTCTCTTTAAATGTGGTTATACAAGAATTATAAGGGTGGTCTATTTCCATCACTTTCATTAATTCAAAAAAATGCAAAAATATTCAGAAAATATATTTTTATAATGGCCAAAATCCGTAAAATTTTAAAATCTAGCGCTTTTCTTTATTAAGATAAAAAAATCAAACCGTTATTCTTTCGCCATTTTTGTACCGCAATATCTGCCCAACTTTTGACCCCATGTCTATAAATTAAACTATCCTTTATTTTGAAAAAGCAATCACCGCCAAAAATGTTTCGCGTTTATTTAGAAACATCCTGTATTTTTATTTCTAGGACTACAAAATAATCTTCTTAAGTCGTACATCAGCGATCCAGTAAAAAATCCAGAATTTTATGAAGGTTGCGAAAATCATGAAGAGATGTTTGCAAGATTGCTATATGGACTTGCATTTTTCCATGCCGTTGTACAGGAACGCAGAACTTTTGGACCACTTGGATGGAATATTCCCTATGGATTTAATGATTCTGATTTTGATATTTCAGTACAGCAGTTGCAGATGTTTATCAACGAAAGTGAAAATCCCTTTGAAGCTCTAACATATCTTATTGGAGAATGCAATTATGGAGGTAAATATAAAGCATAAAGGGTTAGATAAAAGTATCGCAACCCTTAAATATCTTTAAAATCGCTTAAGCTGCTATATCACATATCCTCGACTCTTTATTTAACCTCCAGACAGTGCGGACGTGCGTAGAGGACTACAAAGTTCTTTCCAGAGTGGCGGGTAGAGGTGCCGTACGAACGTTTTTACCTTCGGGGATCAAGGAAAGATTCACGCTAAATTGGCGACATCTTTCTTCTGGATCTAAGCGCTGTGAGCGAAGATTCCTATAAGCTGATGGTATCCTGTTTGGTGGTAAACACGAGGTATTTCTTAAATGGCGGGAAATAGATGGGCGTGCCATGGGAACTGTCAGTAGTGAAAGTGAAGGTTATACGTAACACCAGTAGCAGGTCTTGGTTTGACAGCCGACAATTTATGCATTGCATCGATTGTAGAATTATTTTTGTTTTCTTTTGGAATTTCTGGGAGCTAAGAGCTCGATTATCCAGATTTTCCGCCGACGAAGCCCTGGAAAGCATTACGTGACGTCATATTGCGACTAGGGCAGGTCGTATATTAGGAGCAAAAAAAAATATTGACGTTTAACGTAATAATTGACGTAATAATATTTATTAAACTGCTTTGGTATATTTATAAAATTTAAACGCATAGGAAATTAAAATATTTGTTTTCATTTGAACATACTTCACTTCAAAATGAGAACTTGTTCGGCTTCTCTGTATATCCTTGCGGCATATTTAATAATACCGACTTATAATAACAATCCTATAACTTCACGGTAATATTAAAATATTAAAATCATAAAGTGGCATTTCAAATTTGCTTTCGGAAAAATTTGCGTTTGCAACGTTTAAGATTAGAGACAAAGTGACAGTAAGGCACGCAGACTAGGTCTGTTCAATTGGTTAGTTAAAAATATGGGCACTAGACACTCATTGTATTTCTATTCACTCAACTCTTGCATATAAATTAACGAAAATATTTGAGATGTGTAAAATATCGAACGAATAACGACTTATGACAATTATTGACATATGGCTGATTTCTAACGTTTTATTTCGACTTACGTCAGTGCCGTAAATTTTTTGTCAGTCTTAGTTTGGACGGTATTAAGAGAGAACAACGATGTATGACGAAACAGTCAACAGCTCTGATGCAGAGTATAAGAACTTTAGTTGTAAATGAAAACAAATAAAAAAATAAATTGGTACTTTTTTAGGTAGAGTGACTGACGACTGGGATCGAAGACTAATTGTAACAATTCTTTACGACTTTTAAATCCAAACATAGTTTTGAATAAAAATTATGTATTTAGTACTGTGGGAGACTGTTATGGGCTTCCAGAAAAAATAGAGCACTCAGCCTATATTGCACATATTCAGGCATTACCTGCTCTTCATCCACCAGAAATATTTGGTCTTCATACAAATGCAGGAATAACAAGAGATTTGCAAGATTCCAAAATGCTTTTAGATTCAGTTTTAAAAGCATATGGGGAAGTATCTGGCAGTGGAGGAGGTAACTACTCAAAGGATTTTAAAAATATTATTCGTTATTAAAACAAACATTTTGTTTTATAAAAAATTATTTTAAAATTGCTTTTATTGATTTATACAGAGAATTAAAATTAATCAAGGCCTTACCCAGGATTTTAAGTGAGTTTAACATGAGACCCACACCGGATATACAGGTTGTCCCCAAAAGGACCAAACATTTAATTTTTCGAAAAAAAGTAATTCTTCCCAATTTTTTTTTGCTTGTAAAAGAAAATAGAATTTACGAAAAGAAAATGTTAATTTGTAAACAGGGTTCACAAAAAATTAAAAACATGTTTTTTCTCCAAGAGTAAATTTTTATTTTTGAGCAACATATAATTTAGAAATTGAATTTTGAATGACTTTATTAATGTTACAGGGGTATCAAAAAGTTACATGAAACTGATTTTGAAATTATCAAAAATTAGTTATTTTAAATTTTTATATTAAAATGACCAAAAAACTCTATTAATTTGCTTTTCAATCGCCTGCTTTAATTAAATTCCTATACAACACAATTTTTCAGCTGTAAACGAATGAAATTAAGGCGTTCTCGCTAACTTACGGAGTTCAATAAAATTTTGTAATATTGTATTTGTCGATTACAAACATTATTGTTATTAAATTTTTCCAATGACATTTTGCTTCACAATAAAAAAAAGGTAGTTTACTTTTGAAGAATAATCATGTTTTTTAATTTTTGCCAATTCTGTATACAAAATCACCGCTTTTCTCTTTAAAAATCCTATTTTTTTACAGTCAAATTTTTTTATGAAAATTGACTTCTTCTCTAAAATTAAAATGTTTGGTCCATTTGTCCTTTGTTAACCCCATTCTTGGACAGTCTGTATACCAGGTGTAATTAGATTAATGAAAAGCAATTTGGTAAAGAAGTTGTTTATTTTCAAAATTGCAAAAAAATAGTTGATTTTTGTTGACCTTCCCATAGGAAAAATCTAAGTTTTAAAAGCAAATCCTCTATCTGTATTTTTTGGTAAATTTATTTAATACCATTACTATGGTGACCTAGAGGAAGGTGTGTAAACGACAACGGGACTATTTTGAATAAACGGGTTTAAATTACAGCATTTCTATTAGAAAACAATAGAGGGCGCTCATATCAATCGGGATCAAATGAAACCAAGATGAAACAGTGTTGCCAGATATATCAATATGTAGTGGAATTTATCCCATTTCTTTTCACAGATAATATGACGACTTTTGGATTTATGACTTTTAAAGCGTAATTAAAAAGAGCCTAAATCCATTTAAACTATTAAAATATTACCTGGTTATCACGGTTTTTTTTGTTATTTTCTTTTTCTTTTACGTGGGTATTATTTGTATATGTAAATTTGACATATTTATTCACTAAATAATACACCACAACAAATATCATTACTTAAATGGTGTATATTTAAAACCTTTTAAGTGTAATTATTAAAAATTTCAAGAATTTCTAAGTTCAAAATGTATTTATTTGTATAAAACATAGTAAATAATCCATTTTACATTTTGAGTAGGAATTTACGAAATGTCATTTTGCAACACAGCTTTTATGGGCATCTTTATTAAATTTTAACTTTTCCAAATTTGACGTGTTATGCTAGGTTAACAACGACGTTCCAAAAATTGTCAAAAGACAATATTTTGATGATTATGTGCATTAAAATGGATCTTTTATTGTATTAAATGTGAAATATTGTAAATACTGCCTTGCTTCAAACTGCTAAATAGGAAATATTTCTAAAAAAGGAGATATCTATTTTTAAAATTCAACCGGTAAGTATTTAACTGGCAAATTATTTAAATATTTTTAAGTAGAACTTGATTTTTTTAAATTGAAACTTACTTGACGGATCTCAAAGTTATTTTTACGCCGTTTATTAGTCCAAATTACCGTAAAACTTACGTTTATATTAGAGACATTTTGCACCCCTTATTTTGCAATTCCGTTGTGGTTAACTTTATTCTGAGACTGCGCAGTAACGCAAACATGATCCGTTATCGTTATTAACCATACCGGACTCCTTTAATTACGGATGAATACCGAAGAGCTTATCGTTATCTTTATCGTTATTTGTAAAATTTTTAATATCGATTATTTAAGAAGGTTGAAATTTTAATACCGTATTAATTAAAATATTATTGATACATAACAAATAATTAGCGAAAAAATCATAGCAGTAAGAAAAAATAAAATAGTGTAAAGAAATTAAAACGGACTTGCATTTTTAAGGATGTTTTAAATCAGTTATTAATTTACATGTTACAATCTGGCACACTTGCTTATACTGTATTGTTTACATCTACTTTAACAAACAAAATCAAGGGAACTGTTTGCATATATTAAAAAATCAATATATAACTTATGGAGAATAAAAGTAAATACTGATTTTTCGCAAACTTTAAAATCGGCGAACCACAGGCAAAAATAAGGTTATGGGTCGAAAGCGCAGACGCAAGATAAATTTCTTAAAAGAGGTTGCAAAATCTCTGTCTAAAACTGCTGCCGTAATCGTTATGTTTAATAAAGATAACCATAAGGAGGCCAAAAATAGTCTGTTATTTTAAGAGGTGCAAAATGTCTCTATTAAATTGGAATTTTTACTCTCTAGTAGATAATTTAAAATTTGACGTTAACTTAGGGTAACTTCATAGTTTAGAATTGTACTAGGTATATCCTTGACAGATGCATTACACGTGCCTTCGAGGTTATGCATATTAGAGACAGTCTTGCCACTTGGCTAAAAGTAATAATTACTTTATTTATATTATACAGTGTGTTTTCGGAAGTTCTTACCAAATAAGAAAATTTTTATTTAACAACTTGAAAAAAAGTGCCTTCTTCATAAAAAACCTGCTTAATAAGAAAATACATTTTCACAAAAATATTTGTAGGTTAGATGTACAGCATGGCCTAAAAAAACTTGTTTCCAAATTGAAATTTAGAGTATTCTTTAACTAGGGTAGAAAACTTACTAAAAGGGTGATTTCCTATGTAATTTTATGAAAAAAGTTTCTATAACCATATGTCCGGAGTTGCTTCGTTTCTGAAATACAAGGCGTTAATTATTTTTTTAAAAGTCGGTATTTTATAAGGCTCCGGTACAAAAGAGCGACATACGAAAGAGCGACATACAAAAGAGCGACATCCCTAAACAGCGACATTCCAAAAGAGCGACATACAAAATAGCGATACTCTACAACCTTGATTAAATTAAAACTCTTTACTATGATTATTCTTTTCGCTATCTTAATGAAACCAGTAGAAAAGTTAGTAAAACTATTATTTTATTACACTAGAAACAGAAGCAAACATAAATATAAAAGTAGTATTTAAACAAATTTATAAAAGAATAAACATTTTAAAGAGATAAATTAAGAGCTATCGCACGAAGATACTCTTTCACATTTCTAAACGCATAATTATGGACTAAAACCTGCAGCCGCTGTTTTTGTCTTATATACTTTGTCTTTGCTCCAGGTTCTCTGTGACCAATCCTAAATCTTGTTATGAACAACTCAGTTTTCTTCTGCTCATTATGGATATGTTCAAGTAGTTTGTAAATAGTCGGGTGCTGGCAGTCTATCGCATTTTGGAATGCATTGTGCCATGCTTCAATGGAATTGTTCGTTTTAGGAAGGCCGGTTCTTATCCTGTCGTATACATTCCACAAACCGATTTCGTATCTTGGTTGCAGTTGATATAGTCTTCTACCGACATAATTTTCTTCCCAATACGTCACAATGGGTGTTAGTTCTTCAGGAAAGTCTTCTTGGATAATCTCCAATGCAAATTGCACGTCTCTTGGAGGAACATAACTAATTGCTATAAGCATTTTGCAGCACACTCTGATTTCTTCTTTTTCCTTGTACAATGCCGTCAATCCTTTTTTTTGAATGTTTCTCCAAAGGCTCTGGGAGAGATGGAATTGACATCCCACCAAATCAACATTAGGAAAAATATTTTTAATGGCATTAATTGGTGCCATTTCAATGTCTGTGACAATGCTTTTAGGATTAAGTGCAGTTTCTAACTCCTTTATTTTATGAAAAACTTGGGTGTAAGTTTCCATTTTTTGTCTTCTAGCAAAGCATATAACATAGGAACAGCTTTATTTTCCATTAATGCATGGATGGTATACAACTGCAAAAAGCAGTTCGGTACTATTTTAAATGTACCATCAACTGCCCAGTTGTTAAATTCTGCTAATATTTTAAGGTTGGAATTTGTACCAAATAATAAAATTCGACAGTCCAGTTGACTACTTGAGTCATACAAAAGGAAAGCATCCCCATCACTTGTTTTTTTATACTTTTCCAAAATAACAACTTCGGAAGCACAGGAAAAGTTTGTAGAGCATCCCTCGCCAAAATCTCTTTGCCTATTTATGACTTTTTGGAAGCATCGTATGAAGGCAACAAAACCTTTTCCTCTGTGCTTAAATTGGATATATTCATATTTACAATGTTTCTAGGTCTTAACTCTAATACTTCCTCGCAGTTTTCTTAATTTTATTATTAAATAGGTCTATTTTTTCTTCGGCAGGATTTGGAGCGTGGTTGTGAGGAGTTGTCGTCCTTTTTTCCCCGTTTTCCACTTTTACAATTAATCTTCCCTTACACCCGGACTTGGAACATCTCCAGTTAACAGAATATGCAAAAGATTTGTCTTTCCTGTAGCGATATCCCTCGTAGTAAATAATCGGCTTTGATTTTTGTGAAAACGCATCCATTTTTCTAACTTTTCTTAGACAAATACTGGTTGTTATTACCATATAAACATGTTGTCAACCATACTTCGAAAAAGTAGGACATTTACATAATAAAGGTATTAAGCCAACACCTACGCAGGTGTCAATTATTATTAAAAATAAAATGTTGAAGGTGTCATTTATTTGCATATATGTCAATATCTTTTATGCGAAATAAAGACTGAAAAAAGCAATTTTATCTTGTGACTTACGAGAGTTCGATAATGCAATGCAGCGACATTAAAAGTACAACATTTTCTGTTGTTATTGTATATAATTTTCCGTTGTCGCTTTTTAAATATGTCGCTATTTTGAGATGTCTCTCTTTTGTAAGTCGCTTATTTGGGATGTCGCTATTTTGGGAAGTTGCTCTTTTATATGTCGCTGTTTTGGGATGTCGCTTAAATGGTGTCGCTCATTCGTATGTCGCTCTCTTTGTACCGAAGCCATTTTATAAATATCTTAAATACGAAACCACATACAAAAAAATGTACAACACTAAAAATTTGTATTTTTATTTGCTTTATAGAAATAAATATACAAACTACATAAAAAGCCAGTGGCGAGACATTTTTCTCTCAATAATATTGGCTGTTGTGCCCACTGAGACGCTACTGGATCCAATAAAGTTAATCTAGGTAAAACTTTACAAGCGCTTGATTTCATTAAACAAATACACCAAAATGTTTCTCTGATTCTAATCTAAATTGAACCCAGTCGATTAAGGGGTATTTAACATTTATAAAATATAGATTTTTTTTTAAACTTTAACGCCCTGTATCTCAGGCAATTCCGGACATATGTTTATAGAAACTTTTCTTCATAAAATCACCCTTTAAAGTTTTGTGCCGTAGCTAGGATATACGGGGTATATTAATTTGGTAACACGACTTCTTTAAGCCACCCTGTACATCCCACATACAATTACTTTTGTGGAAATGTATTTTCCTATCCAGCAGGACTTTTTTAAAGAGGCATTTTTTCTTAAAGTAAATAAATAAAAAGTTTCTCATTTGGTAAAAACTTTCGAAGGCACGCTGTATATGTAACTAATTTTCATTTACTTTTTAGATTACCCAAGTTTTTGCTGGCTAATTACACTACTACCGAATCCTAAAAACCTTTGTTGGAAACTTTTTATTGAAAAACTCTGTACTGTTAGGTTCATAAATAAAAAATAATATGATTTCCCAAAGTTCAAGAAGAGCGTATATCGGCGTACCTAATGTAGCACTGTAAAATCTTTATTCATGACTTTATTCCTTATCTAACCACCTTGACAATTTTTAATACAGGTGAGCGGATCCTAGCTACGTCCTTGCTTAAGAGTAAATTTTATGATTTACTACATTTAAGCAGTGAGCGAGACTTAAATATTTTTTGTCTAATCGCTACCTGCTAGTGTTCACCGCACTAAAAACTCAGTGGAACGAATCAAGCCTGCACGACGTGTATACTTAGCTTATAAGTTCTACACAAACGTTACATATTTTTGTTTATTCTTGTATACAAAGCCTTGTGACAATAGCAATTATTTTTTTATATATAAAGTGAACTGTTTAATGGAAGTCAGAGTTTTTACAAAGAATTATTTGTTTTTTTATGTTTAACAAATAAGTATTCGCAACATTGCAAAACACTATTTTGTATATTTTAAAGCAACAAGTCTAACCTTTAGTTTTAAACTCTACTTGTATCTTAAGAGACAAGCAAAATTTTTAAATCAACACTTTAAATACAAAAACTAAACAAAAGTTTAACTTCCAAAAATGTAAACGACAATTTAAAAAATTAAAGATAAAGTAAAAATTCTATTTTTCTTTTTTTTTTTGATTATTAATGACACAGTTCAAAAATTCCTATTCCTATTTTTATTATCTAAAATAATTAAGGAATTGTTCCTCCTTCAGGGAAATGAGAGCTGAAGCTAAATTAAAATAATAATACTTTTTTATTCAACCGAAAAATGCATATAATAAAATTAAAATAATGGTGATCTTGGGAATTTGGGCACCCATTACGTAATTCTTTCAAAATATCATATTTTTGTTAAATACAAACTCATTAAAATTGGGTAGTGTTCTCTATAGCGTCGTATTTAAAAATTATTGAAATTTTCTATTTTACTTTTGTACTATTTTTTGTACATATGCAACATAAGCAGCAACCCCAGAAAGATCCCGATTGACCACAGTACCCTCTAGTGACATATTTAGAACTATAATTTAGACAAAAAATCAAGCCCGTTTTGAAAGCATGTCGATAACACTCCTTCTTCAAGGTCTCCTTAACCATTACATTATAAATGTAGCAAAATATTTGCCTTTTTTTGATAATAGAGGCATTTAAAAATCTTTCAAAAAAAACTGTTAAGTGGCAAAAATTAAACTAGCTAAAATTAAAAGAAAAAAATATTTTTTTTGATAAAATGTGATTAAATTTTATTTAAAAAAGAATTGCCTTTGAACCTTAGATTTTCTCTAGTAGGGGAAGGGACAAACCAAATAATAAACTTATTGTGCAAATTCATAAATATTTTTTAACATTCTGTGTCAATTGGTATATTTAGCAAAAGTCCACTGAATTTATTGGAGTATTAGACATGTCAAAATGAGACTTGTTAAGCTAGTTTTACACTAATCAAATTTCTTGTCAAATAAGTTTTATAAAATATTTAATACAATTTGTTTGAAGACAGAAGCATAAAATAAGAAATTATTTGACAAACTTCTTTAAAGCAAATATCAGGTTAAAAACCAAACACCACACCAATCACGATAAGAGGTTAAGTGGTTGCCCTAGTTGCCCACTGTCAATTTTTAATTCATTGGGTTGGTAGTTTTGAAGTTTTGTAAAACCGGTTATAGAGGTAAATGGTATAAGCAGAGGAGAGTTCACGCATATTTTGCAATTTCCAGTCACTTCGATCTATCCGGAAATTAATCCAGTTTTGAATTTTTAAATAAATCCCCTTGTATATTTTTTTATTTTTGTGTTCCTAAAACAATTATTGGTCAGAATGTGATATTTTAATAAGTTTTTAAGAGTACTTTATTTTTAAAGCTATTTTAAATATTGCATCTAGGGTAGCCATGACTGGGCGCAAATTAAGTGACCCTAGGTGATGTTAAAAAATACAATCGCAAACTTTTAGTGACTAATATAAAACACAAAAAACAATTTGGCAAATTAACATTTTCATGTCTAAAGCTTATTTTTCAAATTGAAACCCTTTTAGACAAGCGCTTTTCAAATAAACGATTTTTTAAACAATCTAACGATACCAGTTTATTTGTAATGGGATTAAAAATAAAGTCATAAAAAAGCATCATAGCCACCTAGATGCAATAATAAAAATGGCTCTTAAAAATCGTAGGAGTAAAAACTTTTAAAAATGTTAAATTCCTAGAAATGTCTTGTAAATCTAAAAATGTTTAAATATACAGGGTGTTTCATTTAAGAATTAAAAATTGGTGTTATTAAACCGAAAGTAACCAAAAAGTGAGAAATGTGCAATAAACCCTCCTCTTTTTATCCCATTTAGTTACACCAAGTCTAATTTTAATATGTTTAATACTTTACAAGTTATGGCTTGACTAATAGATTCACTGACACCCGGTATTTCATTAAGTAATTCGGGTTACTTCATTTTTAGGAGATACAGACAAATATGTAAACTTGCTTTGTACAGATATTTTATCAAAACTTCCGAAAATTTTTGATCTTGAAGTAGCTCATAAAAAGTTTCCTGTTGAGTATTCGGAATCGATGAATACGGTTTTGGTACAAGAAATGGAAAGGTTTAATAAATTACTCAAGACTATTAAAGCCTCTCTAATAACCCTGCAAAAGGCACTACAAGGTAATATAAAGTATCAAAATTATTACTTTGTAAATAGCTGTTAATAGATAATCTTCTTCACCTATTGTGTCCAACAAAGTTGTCTATACATCAGGAGAACTTTTTTTATTAATAATTTTAGGAAAAAAGTTCTGCATGGTTTTAAACTTAAAATGAAAATATAACATATATATATATATATATATATATATATATATATATATATATATATATATATATATATATATATGTTTTTACTTTTCTTGGGGTTTAAGTCCTTTTAAAAATACTTTTCTTTTCTTATTTTTGTTGCATTTATTGACGTTTCGGTACTATTTGACCTTCATCAGAAATAGAAATACAGTTTTTCACTAAGCGCTAAAAATATGACAGTAATAAATATCTAAATCTAGAAGCTAACAACTAATGTTTTACCTTAAACAAATTTTTCGGGAACTGCTCTTTTATGTGTTTGTAAAATTTCACTTACATAAGCACTTTTTTTTCTTTTGGTTTTGTACAGCTTAGTGTAACATGATTCAACATGTACAAACCCAAACAAAATAAAACCAAAGAGCAAAGCATATAGAAACAGTGAAACAAGCAAGAAGAAAAAAAAAGTGCTTATGTAAGTGAAATTTTACAAACACATAAAAAGAGCAGTTCCCGAAAAATTTGTTTAAGGTAAAACATTAGTTGTTAGCTTCTAGATTTAGATATTTATTACTGTCATATTTTTTAGCGCTTAGTGAAAAACTGTATTTCTATTTCTGATGAAGGTCAAATAGTACCGAAACGTCAATAAATGCAACAAAAATAAGAAAAGAAAAGTATTTTTTTAAAAGGACTTAAACCCCAAGAAAAGTAAAAACATAAAATATATAATCCTAAAGTCCAAGAAAAACAAGAGTGGCTTAATATATATATATATATATATATATATATATATATATATATATATATATATATATATATATATATATATATATATATATATATATATATATATATATATTTTAATGGTATACGAGGTAATCTCAAAAATATAAATTTTGCTTAAGGGTAAAGTACCGTTATTCGTTGTTAATTTTGACAATATTAAAAAATATTATAAAGAATACTATTTTTTTAAAATTATAAAATGATTTTTAAAAATGCAAAATTGTACATTTACAAAAATAAACTGGGTTTTTAAATTTTTCGTTAAAATAAAAATGAAGATTTGAAAACGATGCAATTACAAATTTAGTGTATAATGACATTTCAAAATCAAGTTTTGCTTTGCTGTTGTTGCAGTTAATATTCTATTTTGTAAATAATTATTATTTATCTATTATTTTTATTATTATTTATTATATTATAATTTATTACATAAATTTAATTAAAAAAGAATAGTTAGTGTACAACTTGTGTTAAGTGTTTAGGTGGTTGCCATCATTGATTTCGTTAAAAATTCTGAAATGAAACAAAACGTGCAATATCGGTTTTGGTTTGTCTGCCATTCAAGTCTAAATAACGAAGAACTTACGTTTTGTGGCTGTTTCCCGGAAGTCTGACTGTTATCCTGCTTTGTGTTATTTAGGTAGTTAGACATTGATGCTTAATATTTTTCGTAAAATTGAATGCCTAATTAGGTAAAATTACTTTTTTCGTAAAACTAATAATAAAAAGTTTTCCGGACACACTGTAGATGTAAATACTATAGTATTGCCTTTAAATAGACTTCAGCATTGAGCATTCTCATTGTTCTTTTTATGTGTAGTCGGCCACTGAAAAGTCTCTTGCGTTTTTATCATACAACCCACGGTTTTCGAGAAAATTATCATTACATAAGGGGGACGAATTGGGCATAATTAAAAATCAAAGAAAAATTAAAAAAGTAGGCTGTGACTACTTGGTATGGATATGTTTATTTACGTTGCTAATTAGCTTTGTGTTAAATACCTACATTCATTGTATATTGATCATTTTGACATTTTTTTTTGGGAGGTAGGTCAAATACCTTACGATGACCTTATGGCAAAGATTAATCTACTTTTTGCTTATAAAGGTTTTAAGAGGTGGAATTCAGGATTTATGTTTATTCTTTATTTAAAGTATAATTTTGATGTTAAAAATTGTGTGACGTATACTTTTAAAATACATAAGGCCACTTTACGTCACTGGGACTAATGTACCATATAGAACTATCTTCTTAGGACCATGAGACCGGTGGACCATCAAAACTAGCTTTGCATTTTTTAAAAACTAACTTAACTTATTTGACTAACTAAATTTAGTACGGAGCACCCCCAGGGATGGCCCGTACGGGCTTAACTAAAACTTTAACTCTTTACTTGACTTCATTTTTACAACCTACTTCTTAACTAATATTTTTCTAATCTCTTTTTCTTCCATAATTAGTACAGTTTCGGTATATATATAGAAGTTGAACTCAGTATTTTGGTGACTTAGCACGTTGTTGACCCTGAATAAAATAATGTGACCTAGATTCTGTTATTGTTTGGTGACAAAAAACCTTGCACTATTTTCTTGATTATTTGTTTTAATTTTTTGGATGTGATTTCTTTAATGCCAAAATAATTAAATAAATATTAAAATTATTAGAACCCATATACCCCCTATACAGGGTGTTCACAAGATTCCCATTAATTATTATTTGTACGGAATTTTGATTATTTTTGTATATGTTACCTTTTGACATATAACTACCAAGGACAAATATTACCCTATTTGTACATTTAAGGTATGGTAGCAATGTCACCGGCACTGGAAGCATTTATAAGTTCTCTGGTACTAGCGAGAATTCCATCCAACTGGGCAGCAGTCTCTTATCCAAGCCTTAAAAATCTACCCAACTATGTCGCAGATTTTTTGAATCGCATAGACTTTTAGAAAAGTGGTTTCAACAGGGTAAACCACCTACATATTGGGTTTCAGGATTTTTCTTTACTCAAGCATTTCTAACTGGTGTCAAACAGAATTTTGCCAGAAAATATACGATTCCTATTGACAAATTGACATTTGACTTTGAGGTTCTAAAGACTGAAAATTCTAATGATCCCCCTCCAGATGGTATGCACTTTTTTAAGAATATACAGGGTGATTCAAAAATCAATCACGAAACTTAAGGGATGATTCTACTTGACAAAATAATGGTAGAGCTACATATAATTTTTTTTATAATGTCATTCGTTTTCGAATTACAAGCCGTCAAAGTTCAATTTTTATTTTGTTTTTTCGCCATATCGCATTTATTTTTTAATCAATCCAGTTGATATTTGACACAGAAATCGAGCTTTGCAGATTCTTTGTACTTTCTTTAAATACCGCCAGAGGGGCACTTTACCTAAAACTTAAAATTTATTTACATCATAACTTTTTATTTTGACAGATATCGCAAAGCTGGGAACGCCATTTTGTTAGACAACCAAAAACTTAAAAATAAGATACTCTTTATTAAAGTCGATAAACCTCACCGTTTAAGCACCAATAGCCATCAAAATTTTCATCGATTTCAATCAAATTACCTACATACATACAGGGTGTCCAAACTTCATATAAACATATGTCCTAAACGTCTTAGTTTTTAAACTATGAGGTGTTAAAAATGAAAAAAATGTTTTTTTTTAATATTTATATATTATCACACAGTACTTCAAAAACTAAGACGTTTAGGACATATATTTATATAAAGTTTTTTTCTTATGTTCTGTTGTAGAATCGCCCCATAACGTTTGTCGGTTGAGTTACTGGACACCCTGTATATATGTAGGTAATTTGATTGAAATTGATGAAAAGTTTAATGTCTATTGGTGCCTAAACGGTGAGGTTTATCGAATTTAATAAAGAGTACCTTATTTTTCAAGTTTTTGATTGTCTATTAAACGGCGCCCCAGCTTTGCGATATCTCTGAAAATAAAAAAATATGATGTAAATAAATTTTAAGTTTTAGGTAAAGTGCCCTCTGGCGATATTAAAAAGTACTTTTATCTTAAAATTTTAGAATCTGCAAAGCTCGATTCGTGTGCCAAATATCAACTGGATTGGTTAATAAAAAATAAATGCAAATTGGCGAAAAAACCCAAATAAAAATTGAACTTTGACGGCTTGTAACTCGAAAATGAATGACATTTTGAAAACAATTTATATGACTTAAGTTTGGTGATCGATTTTTGAATCACCCTGTATAATTTTTAATATTTTATTTTTATGTTTACAAAATCACAATGAAAATTTTAACAAAATTACAAACTTCTAGGTGCCTATATTTATGGTCTTTTTACTGACGGTGCTCGGTGGGACCGAACAAAGTGCATTGTTGAAGAGTTGTTACCAAAAGTATTACACGATATTATGCCGTTGATATGGATTATACCCATTAAAGAAGACAATTACAATCCAGGTAATCCGCATCACTTTAAGAATTTTCGTATTTGTAGATTATAAAAGGTACGGGGTTTGAGATAATTCATAAGCTATTTTTATCGAGCAGCATGTTTAGAATGCATAGGTATACAGTGTGTCCAAGATAAGGATCCTAAGCATGGGAATCTTAGTACCTATTAGAGATACAGCTTAGGTTAAATTAGGGAAAAGTTGTGTTTTTAAAGCTTATTTACATGCCGTTTAAAAACTTGAAACATTTTTATGCCCTGCTGAGATATTTGGCAAAAACCAGA
The DNA here is from genome assembly GCA_014170235.1 of Listronotus bonariensis. Classification (NCBI taxonomy): domain Eukaryota; kingdom Metazoa; phylum Arthropoda; class Insecta; order Coleoptera; family Curculionidae; genus Listronotus; species Listronotus bonariensis. Next base: position 134,008 of record JACEGR010000714.1, on the reverse strand, counting down.
ATTTGACTTTATCGATTTTATTATTTTCTGAGTTTATTTGAAGAGATATAAAAAACTAATAACACTTTTTCATTGGCACTTTTTAGCTACTACATGATGGTATTTTTAGATTTTATACCCGACGTTTCGTTTTCAAAGAAACCATCATCAACTTTATTTTTTTATATGGCTCGAAAAAAAGTACACCCTGTATCTGCTCCCATTTTTTATTACAAATTCTACGATGTATTACATGTCATATTTTAATTTTTAGTTAAAAGAAAAATTGCATTTTTTCTATTTTTTTAAAGTTATTTTTAAGTAGGCCCTGCAAACAAATGCTTGGACGTTAATACCTGTTACCGTATCTGCAACATAATTTAATATCATTATAAAATAGTATTTGTCGTAATTACCCTGTTTGTCAAGTTGTTGTTTTTAGAGCAATTGTTCTTATTGTTACTGTTGTCTTTATACGCAATACGCATTACTAGGCTCACCAAAATCCGCGTGTTAAGAAAATATCGAAACATCAAGAACGTTTTGGGTTTAATATGTAGTGTGGAATTTTAGGAACTAAAATACCAGGTCCATGTATTTACCATAATTCATTAACTGCAGAAATGATACTTTCATTTATTTTTGCAGCACAAAATGTAGCATGTTAGCATGTCAAACTTATCTTCAAGGCTATAATGGCCATCCTGCATATTCAACCGTAATAATACAATAAGATATTAGCTATTCACCAATAAATAGTAATAGAGACAACAGTAACAATAAGAACAATTGCTCTAAAAACAACAACTCGACCAGCAGGGTAATAAGGACAAATACTATTTTATAATGATATTAAATTATGTTACAGATACGTCCAAGCATTTGTTTGCAAGGCCTACTTAAAAATTAACTAAATAGAAAAAATGCAATACTTTCTTTTAACTAAAAATTAAAATATAACATGTGATACATCGTTGAATTTGTAATAAAAAATGGGATCAGATAAAAGGGGTACTTTTTTTCGAGCCATATAAAGAAATAAAGTTGATGATGGTTTCTTTGAAAACAGAACGTCGGGTATAAAATCTAAAAATACCATCATGTAGTAGCTAAAAAGTGCCAATGAAATGGTTTTATTAGTTTTTATATCTCATCAAATAAACTCAGAAAAAAATAAAATCGATATAGTCAAATTTTCTGTTTTGCCAAATATCTCAGCAGGCCATGAAAATGTTTCAAGTTTTTAAACGGCATGTAAATAAGCTTTTAAAATACACAACTTTTCGCTAATTTAACCTAAGCTGCATCTCAATGGATACTGTGATTCCCATGCTTAGGATCCTAATCTAGGACACACTGTATAAGAGTACGTTGAAGCTCAGTTCAAATTCATATTGCTGCTTTTTATACTATTTATTATACAGGGTTTTCGACCATACCTGTTGTTTCCTAACTAAAGTACAAAACTTAAGAAGGTGATTTATATTGTCTTATTATAAAAAAATCTATAAACATATGTATGTCGGACTTGTTTCATTTCTGAAATACAGGACATTAAAGCAGTATCTTTAAAACCTTCTAACCGGTTGGATTTAATTTGACATCCTTATTTTATATTATAAGGCGCTTGTAGAGCTTTACCTATATTAGGATTATTGGGTTCAGTAGCGTCTCAGCCAATATTTTTGAGAAAAAAAGTACGCCACTGACTTTTATAAAGTTTTTTTATATTTTTACCAATTAACCAATTCAAAGTAAAACTTTTAGTCACTTCGCATCTGCGCAAATGCAAAACAACTTGGAAAGCATTTGCATGATTATACGTGAATTAATTATGATACCGTCATACCGATTAAACCTCAATGTGTATTATATCATTAAATTTTAATTAAAATTGGATTTTAAATTTTGATAACTTTTTAAAAAAATAAAGTTGATAATGGTCCTATGAAAACGAAACGTCGCAATTTAGATAAAATACCACCATTTAATAGAGCAGAAAAAGTGGTAATGCAAAAGTGTAATTTATTTTAAATAAGACAAGGATTTTTTTACAATTTCAACTGTTGTTCTTATTTAACCGATTTCGTATATCTTACCACTTCCAAAATGTCTATATACTGGCCTTCCTTATCTTGGACATGTATTTTGAGCATGACTTTGCTTGGAAAATAGTTTATTGTACAATAATTTAAACACATAACGAGGTTTGTTTTTTTAAATTATTGTCCATAAAACAATTATTAAATTTGTCAAGCATAAGCCTGCAAACAATATTTAGATAGTTTGATCAATTTGAATTTCCAAGTCGAGTAGTATATGGCTAGATTATTCCCTAAAAAAACTCAGACTAAAGCTAAGCTATCAATTTGGATAACCAGAATGGATTGCAGAAAATTTGCGGTTAGAGATAATAATAATCTACAATAAATTCAAACAAGGGTCCAAAAATATAATTATTTTTTATTGTTTTCTAAATGGACGTTACTTGAAAAAACATAAGATATAGATAATTTATAACTTTTCAGGAACTCGATATACTTCACCGGTTTACAAAACTTCAGCAAGAAGAGGTGTTTTGTCTACCACAGGACATTCGACAAATTATGTTTTACCTGTTTTACTAAATACTGTAAAACCACCTGAACACTGGATAAAAGAAGTATGGCTCTTCTATGTCAGCCTGATTGAAATAAAACGGTTACAGGATGGTATAAGTTATTTATAAGAGTTTATTGTAAAAATATATATAGTATACATATATCTTTGTAGATCTTTATTGTTGAGTTATTTATACAGCGTGTAGGTATTATACATACCGGGTGATGCATCGCCGGGCGGGACATAAGAAATCCCATGTAATTTTTAATGGGGTCAATTATTGGCTCCCTAATTATTTTAGAGAAAACTTCTATTAAAGTTTATTGAAGAGCATGCAAATCTACATCAATGGTAAAAACTTTAGATTTTTCGGTTAACCCGTTTGCTAGTTAGATGCTAATATATTTTTAAAAATTGTTACAATATTATCGCCTCATATTTATGAACGACAATAAAAATACCAGTTAGCGTATTCTCAACATTGTTATATAAGGATAAAAATTACTCAATTTAAGATGAGTTAAAAAATTCTATTTCTGCAGAATACAATAAAATTTCAATTTACCAAGGTTAGCCAAATGTAGAAGACAATTTATGAACGTCAGAATATTATCTAGCAGTCAATGGAGGAATATTTAAAAGTTTTTAAATCTTAAGTTCCAACATATTAATTTTGTAATAAAATTAATAATTTATTAAATGCTGTCTTCTTAAATGTCATAAGTTCTTGAAATTTGTTACTCTAGTTTTAGTTTAACTTAACTTAATTCGGTTTGTATAATCCAAATCTTAAATCTTTCACTGTACGATTTTTTTGATAATAATAAAGCACTTAATTTTCAAAAATGACAACGTAATGTCACGCAAACTGGTATTTTATTGTTTGTTCATAAATAGGCGATAATAATGTAACAATTTTTTAAAAATATATTAGCATCTAACTAATGACGGGTTTAACCGAAAGATCTAAAGTTTTCTTGGACGTAGATTTGCATATATTAGTAAACTTCAATAGAGAGTTTCTCTACAAAATAATTAGAACTGACTGGCAGGTGACCCCATTAAGAAGAATTACTGGGATTCCTATGTCCCGCCCAGCTGATGCATCACCAGTATACCTTATCGGATCTTTTGGATAAGTCCAAAAAGCTTTCAAAATAGCGAATTGATTTAATATCGGGTGTCAAAGCATTTTATTAATAAGTAATAACTCCACAAGAATTATCAAATAAAACTTGGTATGGAGGCAAATGGTATTATAATTTTGCCACCTAGTGTTTTACTTTTAGTCACTTTCGGTTAACCCGATTTCCAATTTTAAATGGAACTGTATATTTTATTATCGTTTTGGATGCCTAAAATAATTCTAAATGAGAATGTGATATTTTAAGTTTTTTTTGAGAGACTTGATTGACAAATTTATATAAGGACCCCAGGTAATGTTGAATAGGATAGAATAAAACAAGTTGGCCAATTTACATTTTTAACAATTATTTTTTTAAATGGCAACCCTAGACAATCTTTCAAAAATAAAAGGTTTTGACAAATCTAACGATACGAATTAATTTACAGTCCATTAAAAATGAGTTCATAAATAACTATGGCCCCATAGATGCAATATTACAAATAAATGGTTCTTAAAAAATTCAAGTAGGTGTAAAAAACTTTAATAGGTTATAAATTCCTATTAAGAACGGTGTGCAAAATTGTTTAAATCTACCGTGTTCATTTAAAAGGGCGTATCTGCAATTTTCTTTTATACTAACTATGACTTTTACCATTTAGGCATAAGTTTATTTTTATGACTATAAAATTTAAAAGCCGTATTAAAAAAAAGGCTTCAAACTTATCAAAAATATGCGCGCAATTCAAAACAAATCCCAGTTGGGCATGATACAAAATTTAAAGTCGAATCATCTTAAAATTAACTTGTTAGCAGATACGCCTTGCTGAATTAACAGAGCAAAAATATACAGGGTTTTCCATTACGAAAATTGATATTGGTGCCATTTCTAGTTAAACCGGATGTAAACAAAAATTAAAAATCCTCTTCCCATACCATTTACCTATACTAAGTCTTATTTTTGTATGAAATAAAATAAAATGAATTAATGAATCAATTTATTATGTCTAAAACTCTAGGAGTTATGGCTTGTCTAAAAGATTTGTTAACACCCGGTATTTACCAGACTGATTATAAAGCATGTTTTTTTATCATGACAAAATTCAGAGACGTATTCCCTAAATAAAATTAAGTATAACAATTCTTATGAACATATCTCTTGATATGTCCTGAGTGTTAATCTACAGGGTGGCAACGTTGTAAAAAATAGGTCTATTTATACAGAATCAGCTAAATAACATAACACATAGGCAATGTAAAGAAAAGAGACAATCTAACGTGAATACCTGCATGTAAACACATCTGATTGGATTAGTCACATACATCCTTTTTTGTTACTTTATTCGACGATATCCCAATACCTACTTAACCAGTATAGTACCGTGGGAGAAGGGATCTCTACCGCATACTGTAAAAATAGGATGGACAAATGGGAGAGTATTAAAATGAATTTTGGCATTGAAAATTAAAATGAAAAATTAATTTTAAAATATGCTTTACATTACTGAACACATTATTTTTTAAAGTAAATCTTGTTTAATTCAGGAAACAAAAACATTTGCGAAACATGCCTTTCTTTAAGATTAAAATTTTTGGTTCATTTGTGCTATTTTAAAATCTGTTCGTGGACATATCTACAGTATATAAATTGTGGCCACGGATGATCATAAGCTCCGGTTGTTTACAGGGAACAACTTTGGAAACAGCGCAATAATACTCTTGGGCCTCAGGTAACTGACACGATACTAAGCGTCAGCGTCAGTGGCCAGCATTAAACGGGAAATGGGAAAGCGCTGTCTTTGATCTTTATGCGAGGTAAAAAAATTGTTTTTTAAATCAGATGCTCGACGCTGACTGACTCTGGTTATCGTGCCAGAGGCCTTAAGATATGTTTCTAAAACTAATTCTAAAAATTTTTAATTTTTAATTAATCTTCTTACCCATAGTTTTTACCTTAATCTTTTATCTTTATAAAAGCAGATTTCCCACTGAAACTTAAATATAGTTATAAAATTTTGGGTTATTGGTATTCGAATTTATAAATGTCAATAGGGCTTAGCACACTTTGCCATTATACCCCTTACTAGGACCAGAACCGAACTTGTCCCAAAGTAAAGCTTATTTGGCGTGTGCTAAACTACAGTAAAATCCGGTTATAATGACGGCCCTTTGGCCGTTGATATTACGTCGTACTAACCGGAAGTCGTACGACAATTTTTGTTTTGGATGAATCACATATACAGGGTTTTTTCTAATTGCGGTAAGAAAATTTAAGGGCGTATTCCTGAGCCAATTTTATCAAAAGAAGTTCATATAAACATAGGTGTGGAAATTCTGTGTTTATAAGATACAAGGTGCTGAACTGAAGAAAATCGGGTTTTCAAGTATATCTAAAATATGCCTTATCAGTTTTTAATAAAATTTGGGTGTAGTTTTTATTGAAATTGGAATAAATTTTGCACTAAAATAATTTTTACTACTACACTTAAAAGAAAAAGTGTTAAAGAAATTTTTAAGTTTTTGAATAGGTTTAACACCGTTTATCTTGAGAACGAAAAGTTTAAGGACCCATGTTTATAATAACTTTTTTCAGAAAAATAGTTTAGGAATACGCCCATAAATTTTCTTACCGCAATTAGGAAACACCTTGTATAATGTATGTATTAATATTTAGGTGACCAACAGTGACCACACATGTACGTCTGTATGATTTATTGTAACAACTAAACATCTAGTGCAAACAGTCTGTGTTTTTATTTATTATTTCTATAGTAAAAGCACGAAGTGCAATATGAAACAAGACATATTGATTTTTATGGTGGTTTATTCAAAATTAGAATACACAAACACTTTTAGTACTGTTGCAGCTTTGCTTTAGATACGCTCGGAATGATACATTTTTTTACCAGCCCATCGTTATTATTATTGACGCTTTCTTGACTATTGACGATGTTATTTCGCAGAAAATTCTGTTTAGTCGGTTCCTCACACTTTGTGATATCGGTATCAGTAGCAGAATATTGTTTAAGTTCTTCATTTCCTATGGGCAGTCCTCACGCTCCTCGTTGTAACCGGACAATTATGTGTGAAATTCCGTCGTTAAAAGCGGTCGGACATTGTAAACGAATGTCCGTTCATATAAGTTTATACTAAAACCAAACATACGCCTTACGTCGCTAAAAACGGGTGGTTGTTATATGCGAAGTTATACCAAACGGACCACACTGTACTTAACAAAATCTTTCTGAAATATTACGTATTCCTGGGTAGTTTATTTATCCCTTTATGCTAAGAAAAAATTAAGAAACTAAAAAATTCTTAAATATAAACACAAATTAACATTTTAAAAATTTATACAAAAATAATTACAATAAATCGTATATAAAAAAATCAAAAAGCCTTATAAAAAAGCATTTAAGTCTTCCTCTTGGTTGGATATTTAGGTTTAGTAATACCAATATAGCCAAGAACTTCAATTGGCCTATCACCTTCAATTTCCTGGTGAACATTTGTGGCTCTTAAATCTGTTTGATAACCCCTAGCGCTAGCTAAGGCAGCTTCTTCAGCTAACTCTGGTGGAGCAGCTTCAGCGGCAGCTTCAGCCGCCTTAACTGCACCAGCAAATGAACACATTGCTTCAGCTTTTGCAAATTTATCAACTGCATCGGTTAAATCTAGAATGGAGGTTAAATTATAAAAGTTATTAAAAGAAAACTTTTTAAATTTGAATAAATTTAATTAAATGGTAATACCTAATATATTTATTTAATAAGTCAATTGATGTTTTGTACAGTGTGATTTTAAACAGTAACGAAAAATTTTAGGAGGTGGTTTCTTTTTCAAAATAAAGGGTAATTTGCCAATACGTACGGAATTAAAAGTCAACCATTAGGTAGATATCGCGGTTTAAAAAGGGCCTAAATATAACGTTTTTATTTTGTATCTAAAAACAAAAGCGCCAAAAATTCTAATGGAAATATTGCTTTTATAAAAATGCATTTTTAAATATTTTCGCACACATTTAAAATTATTGAAATTGGCTATTTACTACCCCTATCGTTCTTGGTAACCAAATTTAAAAAAGACCGGCCATGACTTTACAAAGTTAAAATTTTAATGGTCCAATTTATTTTTATATTAAACTTACCAAATTTAAATAGAAAAAACAATTGTTAATCATAAGGTGTTAGGACGCGGAAATTTATTTTATAAAAGAATCTATTTATCTGCTGTCTGGGGGCCAGAGCTTTTTCGTGGCGGATTTTGACCCGCTTAATTCGAACGTTAAACTTGCTTTTATGTCGAAAGTGACGGAATTTGTTATAAACAATTTAATTGTTTATAAGGCTCTAGCTCCTAAACTAAAAGATGAAAACCTTTTTTTAATAAAAATTGTTCCTTAAAAAAAACAAAATGACGTTATTAAACATTAATCTGATTGTGAGAACCGGAGATATGGCAACATTAGTGCAAAAAAATTGCAAAATTAGCAAATTTTCACTTATAACTTGGCTTGATTTTGATTAAAGTAGCTCTGTAGTAGCTTAAATTAAAGGGAAAATCACCAGCTTCAAAACTAAGCCTAATTTTTAATTAAAATAATATTTATAGAAAAGTTATTATAATTAAAAACGGATATTTTAAAAAAAAGGCATATATTTGGTGTATTACACGTATGATTAATTATATTGTTTAATGTGATAAATTAGTGCGTGTCGTTAGGCGCTGAACGGCTAAAACCGTTTATAATAAGTCTGAGAGTACGTAAGGCTATGAATTACAATATTTCCGACAATACGATTTTATTTTTCACTAATATTAATATATTATACTTATTTTATGTATGGAATTTTCAGCGAAATAAGCTCTGTCGGCATGATCTACTAATAAAAATAACCCCTTAAAAAGACCAATATAAAACCAAATAGTTAATACACCAAATTCTTTATCTTGGATCGTACAATTCGAATAAATAAATATGCGTAACTGAATTTGCTATATTGTAAACTTTTAGTAGGTAAAAAACCGTAAAAAACAAATGATACGCCTTTTTTTATTAAAAAATATCCGTTTATAATTGTAATAACTTTGCTATAAATAATAATATTAATTAAAAATTAGGCTTAGTTTTGAAGCTGGTAATTTTAGTAAAAATTTGCCCAAATGCTTTTACACTAATTATGCCATATCTCCGGTTCTACACTAATTAGATCAATGTTGCCATAAAACGTCATTTTGTAGATTTTTTTAAGGAACAAATTTTGTTTGAAAACAATTATTCATCTCTTTTAGTTTAGAGCTAGAGCCCAAAAACAATTAAATTGTTTATAACAAATGCCCGTCACTTCCGACACAAAAGCAACTTTGAAAATTGAATTCAGCGGGTCCATAGGAATACACTCTGAAACTCCGTGGACTCTGATCGGCCACGAAATAGCCCTGGCCCCTAGACTATTAGGGCATTTGTAGTATTTTTTTATTTGACATTACTTTAGCTAACATTTTTCACATTTGTTTAGAAACACCCTGTATACTGTTTTCTATTTACTATTATTTAAATTTACGTATTTTGGCGTTTAAGCTGATAGTCCATAACTTATTAAACAATTTTAATCAGTAAAAGTACGGCTATAAAAGTTATGCATAATAATTTTTTTTAATACTGAAAAATACGCGTAAAATAAGATATTTTTGTAACTCATACAGTTACTCCCAAAAGTTTTAGGACATAATATATTTTTAACAACTATCCGACATTACACTATAACAAATAAAACATATGACACAATATTCTGTATGAATACTCCTTAAGAACAACTTAACACATTTACCTTACAGTCATTAAAAAACAATACAAACGCAACAAAAAAATCTTACTTAATACATACCCTTACACATCCTATGACTTAAAAGTATTTAGACAAGTAGAAAAAAACAAAAATAAAATATCATATTTTTGTTACCGATACTTGGTTGGAAAACCTCATCGCATGTAGTGGAAATGATGAGAAAAATATTCGTCTAAGGATATTTACACAGGATACAAGATTTTTGTGTCCTACAAAAATGGGAAATGCATGACTCAGCCTATAATAAAAAACACATTTGGACAGCTACCAAGCAGAATTTCTGGCTATTTGCGACTACCAGACGCAAACCTACTATACTGGGCATTGTTTTCGCAGATCATTAGCTTCTTTACTTGCCGACTCGGGAGCAACCATAGATGTGTTAAAAATACATGCTGGCTGAAAAAGCAGTTCTGTCGCTCAAGGTTATGTTGAAAATTTATTGTATTAAAAGAAGAATGTTGCCGATCAAACTTTCACCAATGTCTCCCCCGATGTTATCATGGCATCAGCATCCAACATAGGAAGATCAATTTCAGAAAATGAGACGACAACGGCGACGGCGACTGCTACATATACCACTACTACTACATCCAACTATCAACCCTTCGTTAGCTTTGCAAACTGCACCAAGGAAATATAAATGTGAATATATATCATAATAAGAACTAGATTTAGGTAAAACATGTGCTAATTATTCTTTTTTACCATATATTTCAACAAATAAATATTTTTATTGTTTATATTGGAGGAAATCACCCAGGTATTAAAAATGCCACTTTATTCCGTAAGAGGGATTAAAAGTGCACTGTTAAAAGTGCATAAAAAGTTTAATTTACCTGTATCAGGTTCCCTTCGTAAATCAAGAATTATGTCCATTTGACTAGCACTAGCTTCAGCCATCCTCTCTAATATTCCTTTAGAAATATTAAGCTCTGGAATTATTTCTGGCGGTACTGGAGGTGTAATATTCAAGTCTTTTGCCAGTACAGATTCTTTGTGTTTTTTCAGCTCTTTTTCAATAGATCTATCAAACCTATAAGTTTTAGATTGTAATAGGATTTTTAGTTACATTTCTAGGCTTTCTTAAAAGACTAGTAATATAAATATAATATATCTGCATATATCTAAATTACAGAAAGAACAATGAAACAAACAGTAAACGGTATAAAGCTTCTCTCCCCATGTACACACAGTCACTGCCACTACCGCTGCCCACTTCACCTGTTACTGCCGCTGGTTTAAGGGGTCCTTTTATTTCCCAGTCACCACCGAAGAAAGTGCGAGCGACGTGTTTACAAACTCGCGTGCCCACTTTCCCCCTCATTTCCCAGGTCACTGCCGTGGAAGTAAGCTACATTAAATGTGGTGCTAAACCTAACTTATGCTATAAATAGCACTGCAAAGTTTTATTAAATTTTATTTTAAAAATCTTTTTTAAAGTTTAAAGTTTAGTACCCTGTATTATCAAAAAATCTTTTCGGACAAATGCTATATACATTTTTCTTTATCTAAATTTTATTTATAACCCATTATTTTTACCGTAATTTTGAAACACCTTGCATATTACTTACAGTACATTGTGAATTTAGTTTATTAAGTTTTGTACATAAAGTAACAGCTAACTTATGATCGACAGAAGATGATGTCATACAGGGCCGAATTTAGAGTGTGAAGACCCTTACAGTAAAAATAAATGGTATTTTGTACCAAAAAAATACTTGAAGAACGAAAAGAAAAAAAATCCGTCATCTAGAAATAAGTCTTTGAATTTCGTACCAAAAAAAAAAAAAATAAAAAAGGGCTTCATCAATAAATATGTAACTTATATTCATTTTTTTTTCAAAGGTGGAGACCCATAAAATCGTTGTGGGGGGCCTAATTTGTGGGGACCCCGAGGCTATTGCTTCGCCTGCCTCCTTAAAACCGGCCCTGATGTCATACATAAAACATAATATGTCCCTTTTCGAATAATAATACACATCAGCCTATACAATTATATGTTAATATTTTAAAGATTGACTACCAATGCCTATGTTAGTGTTGGTATTTATTGTATTAACTGAAAAGAACGACCAAAATTAATATAATTCTATATGGATACAGATCGCAAATTACTATCTCACGGCTTAACCCACCATGCTAAATCAGCTAGCTCCAGCTACGTATGTCAGTGGTCAGTCACCACTTGTATCACGACAGCTGCCAAGCAACCGCTTTGGCGGCCTTATAGTACCACAAACTTTCGCTTCAGGTGGTTTTCGCTTGACTGAATGGTTTGTAGACACTGGTGAGTAAAATCGTCTCGTCCTGCTCTGGACAGGTAGCTTCGACCCGTGACGACGTACTTCTAATAGCTCCATCTATTTAGCGGCCCAAAATGTGATATTTGAGGTTTGAAAAACAGCTCCGAAGTGGTCATAAAATGGTCACTTAGTGTGACGAATTGGTCATCTATACACCAACTTTTACAGAGTGTTTAAAATATCAAGGTCATCGAAAAATTTTAGCGCCTCAAATTAATTATACATGGCTTAGTCAAAAAGGATGCAATTGATCACAAAATGTCCAACATTGGTCAGTATGATTAATTAATTGGTCAGCAAGATAAAACGAGTTCTGTATTAAACGAAGACATTCAAGGACAAAAACATTTTGTGAGTGGCGCAAAATTTAACATTTTAGATTCAAAAACAAATTTTAAATGCTAGTAACAATTGTTGAGTTAGAGAATTCATAGGTTATTTTAAATATACAGGGGTGGCTTTACAACTTTTCTAGAGTCTATTTTACATCATGACCAATTTGTGACTAATTGATATCACGCCGGATGAGCTCCCAACTTCAGTATTGAGGTGCTAAATATTCTTATGTAACAATTAATAATTCATTTAGAAATAACTTCTCTAAATTCCATTTTACTGCTGACCAGTTACTGTGACCTAATGACCAATCATGATCAATTCGTGGATAATTGTTACAGCATGAAACGACCTCCCAATGTTGATGTTGAGGTGCTAAATATATTTATGTAGCAATTAGTGCCCTTAAGATTATAACATTTTATATTTATGTTAGTATCTTTGACCAAATAATAAATACCTATGTACCAATTCTCTAATTGTTACAAGCTTTAAAAATTTGATTTTTGAATCTAATTTTAATTTTGTCAATTTTAGGCCGCTCACAAAATTTTCTCGTCCTTGAATGTCTTTATTTAATTGTTGAAAATATAATTTATAGAACAAGTTGCTTTATATTGTTGTTTTTAAAAAAGTACCAGTTTTTTTGATAGGTAAAATATTGTCAAATAAAATGTCAAATAAAAAAGACGTTTAATTTTGATTTTATCAATTTAATAGTTTAAAAACGTGGTATACTAGTGAAGATAATAGAGTATAGTATAGGAAATCCTATACTAATATCTAACATTAATAGAGAATTCCTTTAATCTTGCCTCCATTTTGTAATCAATTGAATTGAGCCATGTAAGATTAATTTAAGGTGCTATAAAAAAATTTGATAACCTTGTTATTTTAAACACGCTGTAAAAGTTAGTGTATGGATAACCAATTTGTCACACTTAATGACAATATATGACCATTTCGTGACCAATTCGGAGCTGTTTTTTAAACCATAAATTTCACATTTTGGGTCGCTAAATGGATGGGACTCTTTTTATTCTTTTTTATAATTAATTTATTGTTGTTACCAATAGGGTGCCTAAGAATATTTTTATTACTGAAGTACCATTCCATTAAAGATTCTTGACGTTTTTTCTTCTCCGGTGTTTGACTAGATTCATCTTTTTCTTGCTCTTTTTCAAGAAGAGGGTTGGCATTAGGAGCGGTTGTATCTGGGGAAGGAGGTGAAATGGTAGAGGGCGTATGGGTAACGTTTTGTTCCATACGTCGAAATCTTGAAGACATTTGAGCACCACTCTAAAATTAAAGTTAATTAACTTAACCATTGGCAGAACCAATATTTAGATTTGTTGGGGCTGCCCATAAAAATCCCGCTAGTTGAAATTTTGATTTACGATTTAAATATTTATATTGGCCATTGGCGGTTATGTAGACTTTGACCGGAATAGTTTTGAAGAAGAAAACGATACGCCAAAGGATTTTATTTGTAATAAAAAATCATTTTTAAAATCTTCATTTTTATTTTTTAATAGCATAGTGTGGGCCAAATTAAACTTGCACACTAATAATAAATTTTTATCTGTTGCGCTCATCTTTTCATTTTTGAGGGGCTAATAGGTAGATATGTTTTTTCTAGGTTTGCCAAGTTTGGTCAAATAGATTAAAACAGGACTGGACTTACGGGACTTTTTTCAAAAAGATGTATTAGGCTTCGTTGAAAATAAAAAGTTTACCTACAATTAGGCTAATATATTAATTTTAATAATTAATTTACTGTTAAGTTTGGTCAGCATCCAACTTAGTATCCATGGTAACCTCACATTTTTAATTATCAAAAGACACTAAAAAAAGTTCTTTTTAAAAATGGAAAGAAATGCATGTATTATGGGGAGCATTAATTATTAAAAATAATTATAATTCCTAAATCTTCAAATTGTTGACAGGTTCGCTTTTACTGAATCATTTTCCATAGTTTGTCTACAAGAAAAACGTATTAGCCTAATTGTAGCTAAATCAGATATCTTTTGCAACGAGGTTAAATACAGTATTTTGGAAAAACTCCCGTGAGTCCAGCCCTGTCTAAATCTATTTGACCAAAACAGGCTAACCTAGAGAAAACATAACTACCTATTAGCCCGTTTCAAATAAAAGATAGGCGCAACAGATAAAAAGATTTTATTAGTTAAAAGGTGTGCAAGTTTGATGCCCACCTCTGTATATTCTAATATCTATTTTTATGCTGGATGCACGGTTTTTTCCAAAAAATATAAAAACTGTTTTTCTTTGCTTGAACCTATTCTAAAACTTAAGTTAAAAGAAACTATTAATATATGAATAACTACAGGGATATCGAAAAAAATATATATTTTTTTACCAACCTGTAGTTTAAAATTTAAAACTTTAAGAACAATAAAAGAAACTTTTTTGCTTGATTTTGTCCAAAGAACAGGTCTCTAAATAAAATATTCGGTATAATAAACATAATTTACAGCGTGTCTGCTTAAGTTCGCATTATATGGAAAGCTTTTTTATTAATAATTTACAAAAAAATACTTACAAAAAATCTGCATGGTCCAAAAACCAAAATGCAATATCAGATACAATTTTTTCAGTCGTATACGAGTTACGTCAAAAATATGACTTTTGCTCAAATAAAAAGTAGTATTTTTTTTTCATAATATCGAAAATTTGTATTAAAAAGAAGTTTGGGTTTAAAAATTACTTTCAAATATGCAAATTGGTTTATAAAAAATATATGTATCTATTTTTCAACATTTTTTCTGCGATAACGAGCGTTTCTGTAACTTTTAGCTGTTTTGACAGTTCCTAAGCTTTCCTTGCATACTAGATTTTAAAATAAGTATGCACTAATGTACAACTTAAAGTTTCATCATTAGCGCAAAAAAATTATATAAAAAAAAGTTTAACTTGAAAATAAACAAGTTTGCATATTTGAAGGATTTTTGATAATTGCGTTTTGTATTTTAGATCATGCAAACCTTTTTATAAAGAATTTCCCTTTTGATAAAATAATAATAAAAAGTTTTCCATATGGCGAGAATTTAGGTAGGCATGCTGAATATTATAAATTATTTGTTACTTTGATTTTCTTTTTCCACACCTGCCAACCTGTCAAAATCGTAATTTTAATTTAGCGTTTTTAGATTTTAATATAAATATTTTATATTTTGATAGGGATGCGTAAAATTCTACTTAGAATATATAATTAGGAATTATTGTTCTTAAGTATAATTATTAATACTCACCTTTTTTTATTCAGTGTGTAAAAATTCAAATATTTACCTGATCCAAAAGCTCAGATAAATTAATATCTTTAGGCATCCAACTTAAGTTATAGTCAATCTGTGAGCCAAAAGTATCATACTGACTTGGATAGCCATATGGTCCAGGGGTTGAAGCTCTAGCTGCAGGTGGAATTCTTATATTTCCGTATGCAGCATACTAAAAAACAAGCTATTAGAAGGCATGCAATAACTAAAAGCACCACTTTTTTACCTAGCCTATAAAAGACGTAAGCTAGACCTCTTTTGTTATTTTGATGTGATATAAAAAGCACTTATTTTTATTCAAGCTATTCACACAGCGTAAATATGCATATCACAGTCACCTGGTAATCAGGAAGTTTAAAAAAAAATTAAAAAGTGCCATAATTAATAATATTTCTTTTTTATTTTAGAACAGAACTTAAACGTTAAAGACTTTATACAGACTGTCCACGGATAGGGTTAATAAGAGGACAAATGGAACAAAAACTTCACTTTTTGAAAAAAAGTCATTCTTCATAAAAAAATGGGAATTACGAAGAGAAAATGTTGATTTTGTATACAGGGTTCGCAAAAACTCTAAAAACAATAATTTTCTACAAGAGTAAACTACCTTTGTTTTTCATTTTTAGGCAAAATATCATTTAAAAAGTCATTTAGAATAGCATTTTGAATACCTTTATAGGGTTACAGGGGTAAAAATTAATTATTTTAAATTTTTATTACAATATGACCTACAAAACTAATATAATTTGCTTTTTAAACACCTGCTTTCTCTGAATTCCTACAGAACACAATTTTTCAACTGTAAACGCCAGTTTTCGCCAAATTATGGATTTCAATAAAATGTTGTATTATTGTTTGTATCTATTACAAACATTATTCTAAATAAAAAATGTTAATGACATTTTGCTAAAAACTGAAAAATACAGTTAGTTTACTCTTGGAGAAAAATCAGGTTTTTCAAGTTTTTGCGAACCCTGTATACAAAATCATCATTTTCTCTTTGTAAATCCTATTTTCTTTACAAACAAAAATTTTAATGAAGAACAACTTTTTTCAAAAAATTAAAATTTTGTTTCATTTGTCCTCTTGTAAACTTCATCCGTGGACAGTCTGTATATTTAAAAAAAAAAACATCCCTGTCTTTGCTTGCTTCATTTATTTGCTACGTTGAATTAATTACAAAAATAATACACTAGATGAAAAAAATAAGTAATTAAATAAAATAGAAAATTTTAAACGAATAACTAAAAAATATATTGAAAATGTAGTAGGGCAGGTCCGGAAAGCCCAGCTCACCTAAGCTAATTTGAATATTGTGAAATAAATTCAGTCAGTACCATATAAGTCTCTACTAAAAAGGGCGTTAATTGGCCAATTCTTTTGTTTATATTAAGGTGTGACTAATTTTTCGATAAGTCAACGTTTTAAGTTAAAAAAACTTTATGTTTTTAAGACCTTACCAATGGGCGGAGATGCCCTATAGGTTGGATAACACCGCTCACCAATGTAGATATTTTTTACTATGAAATAAAACGGTTTAAAATTAATAATTTGTTATCTAATATTTATGATAAGTCCTAGACATTCAGATTCTTTTAAATAATAAAATTATGGGCGTAAGACTAATAGGTAATACCCAACATAAAAAAATAAAATATGTTTAACACATTTAATATAAAAATAAACTTAATAATTTTGTATATTCTTATAACTGAAAATATGTTAAACATCTACACAGCTAAATTGCAAATATATGGTTCGGTGTCCCCTTAGCTAGAGCATTTTTCTCTGAGAGGTCTTTAAAATCGCAATTTTCTGCAAAACCGTACAAAACATAATATTTTAACTATGCATAATAAAATAATTAATCACCTATACTTTGGCGCACTGTAAATTGATAATAAATTCCTAGCAAGTTACTCCGGTTACTATAGTTTAAACCAGGGGTCTCCAAACTTTTCAGTCTTAGGGCCATACTGAATTACTCCAGTAAGTTCCGAGGGCAAAAACCATATTATCACTGTTGCCGGTGGTAAGAAGTGAAATAGTCCACTGATGAAAAAAAAGTCCGAAAAAGTACGCAACGTTTGAAAAAGGCTGCAAATCGGACTAAAGTCCGCAAAACGGCAACACTGCATATTATTAATTTTCCTGTTATTATCTGTTATTTCTAGATTAGTCGTAGAGTACGAGCCCAGACACGCCAAATACAGACCGCTAATCCAAATGGCGAGTTTATACCCTAAAAGCCGTGGCCGCCTAAAAATTATATTTTTAATTTTAGATATGTATAGTATTCATGGCACAACCACTGATACAGAGATTTTTTTATATTATGACGGTTTTTTAAAATCATTAGTCTCACATTGTATCGTTCATCAACAATCTTTGTGCGGAAAATGTTTGGATATGTCTGACGTTCTGAAACCAGTCATATCAACTGTTAATTTTATCAGATGTTTTGGGCTGTATCACCGACAATTCCGACAATTTATTGAGGATATTGGAGAAAATGACTTACCTTATCACACTGCCGTACGCTGGCTTAGTTGTGGGAAAATCCTTCATCGCTTTTTTGAACTTCGAGCAGTGATCGAAATTTTTTAAATGAAAATCAACGCCACTCTTACTGAATTACAAAACAACGCATGGCTGTGGAAGTTAGCATTCTATGTTAATTTGACAAAACATGTGAACGAACTGAATTTGAGATTGCAAGGACAAAACCAGCATCTTCCTGCTTTATACACTAATATCAAATCATTCCGGAAGAAATTGATACTGTTTCAATCACAACTACAAGTAAATGTTTTCACATTTTAAATCATGTGAAATATTCAGCCACACTACTGAGACTAAGTTTCCTTTCGATTTTGCAATCGAAACTTTGAGTGCTTTGAAGATAAATTTTGATACTCGTTTCTCGGACTTTGATGCCATTGCGAATCAAATTAAGATTTTTCAGAATCCTTTTGATACTGACATTGAAACCCTCTCCCTATCTACGAAACTTCAAATGGAAATGATTGATCTACAGTGCAGTGATATCATTAAGAACAAATATCAAAACTCATCTTTGTTGGAATTTTATAAGAGTCTTCCACTGACACAATTTGATAATTTGCATAAATTTGCTCGTGGGCTGTTTTCTGTTTTTGGTACTACTTATTTGTGTGAGAAAACCTTCTCCAAAATGAAGTACACAAAAACATGTAAAGTAAGTAAAATTACTCCAACAAACTACAAACTATTGTCAGTTGAAAATCTCAATTACATAAATCTCATTAGTATTTCATATGTCATTATGTTTGTTATAAGTTATGTGTTTATTTAAAATATATAAAATGTTACTTGGATTCATTTCAATAATTTGTTAGTTATTATATACTGAAGTTAAATTTTTTGCATCTTATACATGTCTGTGTTTCTCTATCCAACTTATCAATGTTATGAGTTAGCGGCTGTTAGCCCATGACCATATCAATGTAGATGTCATATTAATAATTATTCAACATAAAATTAGAATACTTCAGTAAACTAAATTTAATTTGCTATAAAAAAATATTTGTTCTCTAAAAGGAGTTTTCAAGTATGCTAGCTCTCCGCGGGTCGGACAAAATCTGTCCGCGGGCCGGATGTGGCCCTAGGGCCGTAGTTTGGAGACCCCTGGTTTAAACCAATAAATTTTATTGTGGTAATCACAGTTACTGACTTTTTAAACCAATGTAATACATTTTTTGTTCGGGTGTTTTTCTTAATTTATAGTGAACAGAGTTTATAAATTATGATACTTTAATGATGCAAATTAATGTTTGGTAATTGCCTTTAAATTTTTTATTAATTACATTAACCTGCATTTAAAACGTTTTTTGACGCCTGAAGGATTAAAAGCGGTTTCGCGGAGCGCTAGAGATATCGAACCGATTACAGATTGCGTATAAAAATTAGGACGATTAACGGCGTTACCCGCTGGGCGGGGCTTTCCGGACCTCCACTAAAATAGTTGTTATTGTTTAAGGTTATTTTTACCTTTAATGTATATTTCATTTAAAATATATTCTATAAAACTTACAATAAATAGAAAAAAAAGTATTTTTAACAATTTTTAATTATACCTCAGCATAATTACCACCCATAGGTTCAGGTCTAGTTGGACTTCTTTCCATTGCTACATGTACAGTTCTATGAGAGGGTGACGGTATATTACCTGATGTGTTTAATCCTCTTTGGGAGGCTATAAATTAAATATACAGGGTGTAATTTAATAAATGGCTAAAAATACAGTTTATGATTCTTTAGCTTATTTTAGGAAGAAAAGTTCATGTAAACATATGTCCTAAACTTCTTAACTTTTAAGATACAGAGTGTTAAAATTTCAAAAAAAAATGTCCAACTATTCTTTAGCCAATTTTGTTTTAATTTGGCAATATTATTAATGACATTAAGGGGGTAATTTATCACTAACTTAAATACACTTAATAAGTCTAGTGGCGTCTCGAGAGACAACTGGGAGAATATTTCCAACATAAAATGGTACGCCACTGACTGTGTAAATGTATGTAAAATTTTTGCGTTCTTTAGATTAACCAAATAAAACACTGCTTTTATGTCTTTAAATTTTTTCCCTTCCTTATTTGGTTTAAGAGAAAAAAATTAATTCACTTAATTGCATATTTTTAGATCATTAAAGAAGCATTGCGGGATCTTTTCTTTTAAAAATTAGGTTTTATAATTTTTAATTAGCAATTATGTAACAAAATAAAAAATACTTATTTAAATAGGGTTTATATTCAGTATAAGTTTTTACTAAAACAGGTGTTTTAAAAATATTTTGGGTAACACCGTGTATCTCAAAAATTAGGACGTTTCGGACATATGTTCATATAAACTTGTCTTCCTAAAATAAGCCAAGGAATCATACACTGTATTTTTAGCCATCAATTAAATAAAACCCTGTATATTTTAATATAATTAACTATAACTATAGTATTCTAAAAAATATTTTACAATTTTTTATAGCATTGTAACTTAAATTATAGTGAAAACAATATTTAGAATAAATTAAAATAGCAACATCTCCCGTTTTAGTAAGTTAAAAAATAACAACATTTTTTAAATAAATAAAGTAGATAAAGCTTAAGGATTTAGGTTAGAGAAAAAATTAGATTACTTCTAGGTACTTTATGAGAGCTGTATTCCAAACCAAATAAAAATCATGAACTTTAATGAGATGTATCCAAAAATATTGTTTTTTGCACCTAACGGCTACATATACATACATACATACATATGTACATACAGTGAGAATATTAAGAGCCCTCCGCTCCCCTCCCTTTACCTTTTCAATGGGACAATATATCGAGGTCAAGTAAATTTTGGGTAAAAGGGTGCCACCTACTACTTTTAAGCATAAAAATAATTTCTGTTACGTGATCTAGAACCAAGGGGACACTACCAACTTGTTTATTCAAATAAAAAGGGGAATTATGTAGCACCTCGTTTTTAAGGTCCTTTAATTCCCTACTTAACGGTAATTCGTTTTTGAAAATCGGTTCAGCCGGTCCAGACTTAGAACCGTTTGAAATTTGACTTAAATAGTGTAAAAACAATGCGGTTTTAATGGCACTTAATGACTTGTAAGGCGGCGGTTACATTGGATAAGAATTCGTACGAAAAATGTTCGCACGAATTCGTACGAACTCGTAAGAAATCCTCCGAAGCGAACAAATTGATTTGTTAACATGCTTGTGGTTATATTGCTTACGATCAGTTGTTACGAATTCGTACGAGTTCATACGTGTTTTGAATACGACCAAAATATATATATATTTTTTTTGATAGGTATTCGTACCAATAACTTGCGTTCTGTTAATTATATTTTGAGGTTTTAAGGAGAACATGATGGATTGCGATATACTAATAACTTTAGTACACGAAAAAGATCTTTATGGGATCAAAAGCAAACAATATCATAACAGAGAGTTAAACAAGAAATTATGAAAAGAAATAGCAGTTGAAATGAAAGTAGGAGGTAAATATTCCTGTTTTAATATTTATTTAAGAATTATTTTATAGAACAAATTTGTTTTTATGTTTGGTAAAAGTGCCGAATAGGGTTTT
Organism: Listronotus bonariensis; assembly: GCA_014170235.1. Classification (NCBI taxonomy): domain Eukaryota; kingdom Metazoa; phylum Arthropoda; class Insecta; order Coleoptera; family Curculionidae; genus Listronotus; species Listronotus bonariensis. The sequence goes on along the minus strand of JACEGR010000714.1, from coordinate 112,401 downwards.
CTGCCGTTTTAAAGATTTAAAAAAAAGTGACCCTTAGTTCTTCAAATGACCTTCCAAACTCTCCTTTTTTATTTCTAGATAAAAAATAGTTCTCAACCCATTTGCTTCTAATTTTTTTCAGTAGAAACGATTTCACTAATGGTGAAGTTTCAAAATATACAACTCTGATATATATACTCCAAATTTATATTATGGTTGTACTGTTAATAAACTGATCCAGTGTAACCACACACCCATCTTAAATTCGTAAGAATTGATTTATACGAATTCTTATCCAATGTAACCGCAGCCTTAGTCTGGAACGGCCGGGCCGAGTTTAAAAAACAAAGTGGCGTTAAGCAGAGAATTAGAGGGCCTTTAAAACGGGGTGCCCCTTTTCATTTAAAAAAGATTGCTAGTGCCCCCTTGACACTAGGCCACGCAACAAAAATGTTTTTATACCAAATAGTAGTTAAAGTGTTATCCTTTAACCCAAATTTTATCCGACTTCGACATCTTGATCTATTTAAAAGTTATAAAAGAGGAAACTTTTAAAAACTGTACTGTATGTACAAATTGGAGCTAAACTACAAACAATTGTAACTCTAAAACATTAAACGGCGATAAAAGGCTTTTAAAACGAGATGCTACCTGACCCTCTTTACATTTGAAAAAAAAATGCTAGTGCCTTCTTTACAGTATAGGCCACGTGACCGGAATCATTTTTATGCCAAAAAGTAGTTTAAGTGACATCCTTTTACCCAAATTTTACCGGATCTTGATATCTTGTCCATTTAAAAGAAAGAAGGGGGAGGACTTTTAATATGCTCACTGTACATATACGGATCGAGAAGTTAAATAGGTTATCAAGTAATCATTAACCACTTTTATTACTTTATTGTAAAATTGAAACTTTTATTATACAGTGATGGCCAAAAGTCTGGACTAAATTCGACTAAAATTAAACGAATAATTTTTTAGCAAAACCCTTGGATCCGTCAATTTTTGATTTTGGAAGAAATTTTTTGTTTGCCATTTTTATCCCCTGAACTGCAACCCTTTAGCAGGGAAACTCACCCCTGAAATCTTAAAATTTGAAGTATATGCTATTATTTCCGTCAATATGACAGCTTGTCAAAATTTTGATTTTAATATGTTTAATGTATAATAATAAATTACCTTAAACTAAGGGGAAGTCATAAGGGTTAAACGATCTTGAAAAAATCCAATTTATTCCAGACTTTTGGCCCTCACTGTATGTAATACTATTATTGGACAATCGTTTTCATTGCACACTTAATGGAGCACATTGTATATTCCTGAGATCAAACATTTCAGAAACAAAAAAGTGGGGGATACCTAGGTACAAACATTTTCTAGTTATTTTACCCATTTCTTCTATAAAATTGCAAAGCTTTACTTTTAATGTTTTCAACGCAATAGCAATGGCGCAGGGTTGGCTATTGTAATTGAAAGTAATGCTTTACATTTTATGGAAAAAAATGGGTAAAATAAATAGAAAAATGGGTTTTTCAGAGGTAGAAATAAAATATTGAGTACTAATTTCGCCTTAAATAAAGAATATTTCGCCTAAAATCAAGAATCGTTTGCAAAAAGAAGGGGGTGTATAGTAAAATTAAGTTTGCTTTTAAGTTTGATAATGGATATCTTAAAAAACGCTAAATATTTTGTCGTAATCAACGCCCTAAAAAATTCCCGTATACCAAATTTCATTAAAATTGCTGATAAGTCCGTTTTGTTAACAATTTCCGTTTTATCTATAGATACATTTAAAACCAGAGCCGAATTTAGATGTGTGGAGGCCCTGGGGCATAGGCTTGCGCGGGCACCCTGAAAGTAAAAGTGGATGGAATTTTGTACCCAAAAGATATTGTAGACTAAAAAAACTTCCCATCAATAATAATTATTGATTTTTCCAAAGGTGGAGACCCACCAAAAGTTTGTTTAAAGCTCCTAATTTGTAGAGGCCCCGGGGCAATTGCCTCGCCTGCCCCCCTTCAATCCAGCCCTGGTAATAATTTTAATAGGTGATTTTAATAAAATGTAAAATTTATATACATTTATATACATTTTTCTGCATACTTACCGTATTGCTTAATGGACTGCATCTTCCTCTACAACTCATTTTAAATTAAAATTTAGTCAAAGTCAAACAAGAATTTGGCCAAAATAAAATAGGAAAATGTAATCACTTTTTTTATTATTTTTAAATATTTTGACAATTCCTTTTTGACGCTGTCAGATAGTTCGACTCGATTGAAGGACTGCATGTTAGGTCATTTATTTTCTAATTGTTACCTACATCCTACATATGTACAGTGTGGGCCAAATTAAACTTGCACACTTTTTAACAAATAATTACTTTTTATCTGTTGCTCCCATCTTTTTCATATAAGGGGCTAATAGATAGATATGTTTTCCATAGGTTTGCAAAATTTGGTCAAACAAATTTAAACAAGACTGGACGGACTTACGGGACTTTTTCCAAAATGATGCATTAAATTTCGTTGCAAAAATGTTTTTTTCTACACTTAGGCTAATACGTTTATTATAAATTAATTTTTTTAAAGTTTGGTCTAGATGCTGACTCAGTAACTATGGTAACCTCACATTTTTAATTTTTAAGGACACAAAAAAGTTTTTTTTTTAATCGAGAGAAATGTATGCTAGGGTGCATTATTTATCAAAAATAACTATAATTACTAAATCCTCAAATTGTTGACTAATTCGCATTTACTAAAACATTTTCGATAGTTTGTCTATAAACGTATTAGCTAAATCCGATTTCTTTCGCCACGAGGTTAAATACAGCATTTTGAAAAAAGTCCCGTAAGTCCAGTCCTGTCTAAATCTATTTAAACAAAAGTGGCAAATCTATAGAAACATATCTACCTATTAGAATTTTAAATATAAAAAAGCTAGGCGCAACAGAGTAAAAGTTATTATTAGTAAAAAGAATGCAAGTTTAATTTTGTCCACCCTGTATGTGTCACTAATTTTATTTTACACAAAAAAAAGCATGCATTGCATACAAATTATTAATTGCCCCTGTTTTAAAAATACACGCAAAATTTCTATTATCTTTAAAGAAAATCATCTTTATTACCGATTTCAAAATGTTAAGTTTTAACATAAGTTTTGCGGATAACTACGCGTTTATAAAATCTACATTCTAAAAAACTGAAGTTAAAACCACAGAACTAAATCTGAAATTATAATATCCGGCCTAAGTGGATAAAACATAAAGTAAAATTATTTTATTTTGTTAAGTAAAAGGTGAAAATATCTATAATCACTAGATTTCAAAATATTGTATCTGTAACTGAAACAGGCGGTAGTCTCAGTCAACCCTAACAAGACAATAGCCGTTTCATTCACAAAAAAAGGTCAAATATTTATGACTTATTTTTAAACCAAAATGGGCCTGGTATCTACATCTAAGCAAATACACTTAAAAGGCAAAAACAATCTTCTCTGCGGGAAAACTAGAAACTTAATTTCAGTACAAGGGACGCCAGTAATGCAATTACAAAGTAGGGTAGGTGCGGCTAATCCTAGTTACCAAAAGTTCAATTTAAAATAATAAGTGTCCCTTAAGGCCATATTCACATGTAGACAATACCCACAAATGGTGATATAGGCTTGTAGTCGCCCGTTAGCTTGCTAGCTGTCACTAGTGGGACGCCATTTATAGTGATGGTTAGCAGTGCAGCACCAATGATAAAAAATGGTTCAACTTATTTGTAAGTATATTTTGTAATATTACACCTACATTTAAAACATTTGATGTTTAAAAAATGAATCATTTTTCACATTTGATCATAGGCCTTAATATCCCCCTCCTTTTACATCTTTTTTTAATGTATCTTATGTTTATTTTTACAACGTTCGGAAATGAAATAAGTAATTCGAACATGTGCCATTTGAATTATTTTTATTTTTAGTGACTACAAAAACAATTTTATTTTATTTAAAATCTTCTTAGCTAAGCCTTATTAGCCGCAACTACATTATCCTACAAAGGCTTGCTAGTTCATGTATTACAGGGGCCAGGAAAACGACCCCTACTGCAGCCTTGAAAAAACTAAAACTTATCGTCACTTCACATATTCATAAAGTGTGACATAAAAGCCGTACAATACCGTGTCAAATAAGGCCAGAGTTGTATTATAAGACAAAGACGAGCCATACAATGAAGATTCAAGGAGGACCAGAAAGTCAACTCACTGTGTGATATGCCTTCGGATAAAATAGTACCAAGCCACTGGCTAAACCAACCTTTTCGAACAATTTTAATAAGAATGAAAAAAGTTAGGTCTTTTAAAAAAGGGGTAAATTCTAAGATACTACTAATATGTATTTAGTTCCTTCACTGCATAATAGTGCATAAGAAGGCCTCCGAAGTCCGAAAATTAACTGTATTAGTAAATATGTTTTCAATTGCTCCTGATCTATAATAAAACCTGTGGTGGAGAATATGAAAATGTTGTTCTTTTGCATCATATTGCTTTTAAAATTCTAGCAAATAAATCAACAATAGAATAAGTCTTATCAGATTCAATGCTGCTATACCAAATGTTATACATATATTATTCGCATGGATTAAAATTGTGAAATAAAAATATTAAATCTTTTTATACAGGGTGTTTCCTAACTAAGCTACAAAACTTAAGGCGATGATTTCGTATGTTATTTAATGAAAAAGTTTTTATAAACATATGTCCGGATTTGCGTTATTTCTGATACACAAGGAGTTAAAGTTTTTAAAAGAAGTTGATATTTTTTAAATATCTTAAGATTCCTTCAACTGATGTAGTTGAAATTTGGTACATTTATTTAATGTAATAAGGCGCTTGTAAAGCGTTTGCTTGATTAAGATTATTGGGTTCAGTAGCGTCCGAGTGGGAACCAAAGCTATTATTATTGAGAAAAAAAGTACGCCACTGACTTTATACGACATTTTTATATTTTTTACCAATTTAGTAATGAAAAATGCCACTTTTTGGTCTCTTGTATTTTTTCGAATTTAGTTTTGTTTTTAACAAAAAAAAATGAAAGCCACTTAATTTTTTTCTAAAAAGTACCCATAGACAATATAATCAATAAAAAATAAGAGTTGCAAGTTGCATTTTTTTTTCGAAAACGAAGCCAGATACAAAGAGAAGACTTAATCGCTTAATGAAAAAAAAAAAAGAATAAAAACTTCATAAAAAGTCAGTGGCGTACTTTTTTTCTTTCCATAATATTGGCTATGGTTTCCACTGAGACCCTGATGGACCCAATATTCTAAATCTAGGTAAAGTTTCACAAGCAACTTACTACATTAAATATGTGTACCAAATTTAATCTAAACCGGTAAAAGGGTTTCAAGATATTAAAAAAAATCGTATTTTTTTTAGCTCTGTATCTTAGAAATGAAGAAAATCCAGACATATGTTTATGGAACTTTTTTATAAAAAAAAATAAGACATCACCCCCTTAAGTTTCGTACCGTAGTTAGGAAACACGCTGTATATATTTTTGGGATTATGTGATTACTATGTTAAATTAAAAGAAAATCATAAACACACACGCCTATTCTTTCTTGCTATTTCAGTCCCTGGGCCAGTAATGAAATTGACTATATGATAAGAACCTCTTAGGTGGGTTTCTTTTGACGAGTCTACCACGAATATTAATACCGTCATACTGGTTAAGCAAGTTTCGAGATATCGGCCAGTAAAGCAACAACAAAGAATGTATGTGACTCATCCAATCCGAAATGTTTACATGCGACAAAAAAATAACATAGACCATCTCTTTTCCTCACACTGCCTATATGTTAAGTTATTTAGCTGATCCGGTATATGGAATCGGCGCTTTAACACAGCCTGTCGGATTGGGCGAACGCATCATTTTGTGCCAAAATCGTAAGGTCTACAGTCCCGAAACCCGCCTAGTCCGATACCCGAAACATGTGTTTGAGCCTTATGGTTTCATGATTGTAACCCTTACCATTTTTGGCAAAAAAAAAAAAATTATTATAATATTTATTATTAAAATTATATTAAAATTTAAATTTTTGTGTATTTAAGTATATCTATATTATAACAAAATACTTTATTTAAAAGATGTATTGTTCCGCCGCTGGAACAGGGGTCACTGAGAGCTTAACACTGCAGATAGAGTCCGGCTAAGTTCCATAATCAAACTTAATATAATTTATGAATATCTGTTATGTATCAAAAAGTTAACAAGCGACAAAGGCGCACTTTAGTTATTTCAATGTTTTTAAGCCTGAAACAATAACTTTAAAAGGTTTTTTAAAATGTTTAAAGCAGGGAAAAATGTTTAGCTTATAGGTCAGAAAATGTATTAGGTCTTTTGGAAGTAAAAATCTTAACAAATATTATAGCAGTGAAGTAAGTTTACCAAAACAAGCTGAAGTTGTCATTATCGGTAAGTTTTTAATATATTACAATTGTTAATTTTACCTGTAAAGAAAGGAGAAGATCCAAATCGAAACGCACTATTTAATAAAATACAATTTTAAGAGCATCTAGTTCATAATTTTTTTTCGCGTTTTATTGTTTATGTTTAAAAAGTTTTTTAATTAAAATATGTTATGTTGTAAATAAAATAAACATAAAATATTTCGATTAAAAAACTTTAAAATTCAGAAATGGAAAACGCGCCGTAAAAATTGTGAGGTATTCTAAAAATTATGTTTTATCAAAAACTGTTTTTCATAAGTATAAATATTTGTTGAAAAGCTTACGTCAATGTTAGTTGGATAAGAAAGACAATTTAAAAAATATCTTGGCCCATTTGTGTAATACCTATTTCATAAATTGATTTTAAATAAATGAAAAATTACAAAATCTTAATATTTAAATATGATAAACATAATTTTAGAAAAAGGTATTTTAGTATAAATCTTTTAAAATTTATCATTTACTGCTATTATTTTTTAAAATTATTTTTTCATTTTGGATAGCTCATGGAGTAAAAAATAAATAACTAAATTGAAAACGATTCAACATAAAACAAAATTTTGAAAATGCATTGTTTAACCGAAGTAACTAATAATATTAATAATAAATATTTAAAAAAAAAAAAACACTTTTTACATATTAAAAAATGTTATTTATAGACTATTTTATGGTAGATATAAACAAAAGTGTAATTTTTTAATACACAAGGCAAAAATTTAGACAATAAATAAAAAATATATATCAAAAGTTAGGTACTGGAAAAGTGGAAAAGTGTCGGTGAAATTGGAAAAGTGGGTTTATTTTTTGGTCTTCAAACATTTTTAATTGAAACGAAAAAACAATCCTAAAATAGGAAAAACAATGCTTTTTGCAAAGTGGGGAACTTTTTTGCTCTTTAAACATTTTTTTTTGCCCCTAAACTTATTGTGATACGGGGCCCTTCCAAGGCACGCTACGCCACTGTTTATATTGAAAAATACCTTGTAAGTAACTATAGTTACTGACTTTTTAAACCAATGTTACACGTTTTTGGTTTATACAGGGTGTTTCTAAACAAATGCGAAAAATTTTAGGAGGTGACTCCTTGTTGATTAGATTAGATTAGATTAGGAGGTGGATTGCATATCCTCTAACACTGCAACCTGCTCAGGTTTATTGTGTGTCCTCCGTCCATAGGTTAGAGCACGCTATCCAAGCCGGTCTGTTTAATCAGACTCCACAAGCTTGAAACTGGCCCCCTTGGTATATCTTGCCGCTTTAGGTTTTTCTTCACCCAGCCTTGCAAACCGCAGACGACAAAGGGCTTCTGCAGTAGCACCATACGTGTTCTGCGGTTTCTTCCTCCTCCTGGCAGAACCTACATAGGTTTTCTTCTGCCAGGCCCATAGTTTCCAGGTGTTTATTCAGTCTGCAATGACCTGTCAGTTGACCCACTATTATTCTTACTGCCTTCCGGTTATAATTCAGAAGGTCTTTGTAAATTCTGGCGAGTAAGCCTTGATGAACACTTTCGCCTGACGCTGTCCTGGTGTTCTCCTCCACCAGTCTTGTGATTCCCCTCATAATCCATGATCTAATGGATGACCTTACCTGGCATGATGGAATACCACAGTAGGGCTCAGGACCTACCATTGTCCTACCAGCCCTCCTCCTTGCCAATTTATCAGCTTCTTCTAAATAAAGGGTAGTTTGTTTTATAAACGTGGGGTCAAAACTCAACCATCAGGAAAATATCGCAAAAAAACAAAAAATCTCTTTATGTTGTTGCTTAAAAACAAAATGCATTGTATTTAAACAGCCAAGTTATGTCAAATAACGACATACGACTGCCTTCATAGATGACAGCAGAAAAACAGAATTTTTAAAAATAAATTTCTTTGTCCCGGTACTTTATGAATTACATTTTACTTTTTTTTATTTGAAATTGGTAAGTTTAATGAAAAAAATATTGAGGTTAAAAAGTTTCTAAATAAACCAGTCTATCTAATTTTCTATTTTTAAAAGTCATAGCACAAATGCTTAACAGTAGTCGTCTCTTTTACTTCTTCAAATAATTCTATAAAAGTGCAAAAATATTTAGAAAGTGAATTTTTATAATAGTAATATGTTTTGTAGAATTTAAGTATTCTAGTCGCTTTTCTTTTTTAAATAAAAACGTTAGGTTTTTGCCATTTTTGGACCGCGATATCTCCCTATTGGATGACTTTTGACCCTATATTTAAAAAGCAGAAGCCACCCTTTATTTTAAACAAGGAATCACGTACTAAAATGTTTTGTATTTGTTTAGAAACACCCTGTATATTAGGTGTGACCAAGGTATAGTTTCGAAAAAATATTCAAAACAGCAATCTTATTGGAAATCCAGTCATAAAATTTTACTGCATTCCCAATAAACCTTCTGTATTAATTTTTTAAATACATTTAAAAAGGTAAATGTGCTAAAAAATAATATGTGCTCTTACAAAACAAACAAAACCAAAGACAATTATAGTTTCAACTATAATTGTCTTTGGTGAAACTATGTTTTTAAAACTAGATAACTTCCATAATTAAATCGTTAATTTAAGAAACCCGCCAAGTTCACTTTATTAAACTTTCGGTAAACGACAAAAACTTTCTATCTTTACAATTAATTAGGATTTAGACCTAAAAAATTTGAATAGAACTAGACGTGTTACTACAACAAAAAAAATATCTTTTAAAGGTACGAAAAAGAATGCGACAACAAATTCCTGAGGCAAAAATATGACGATCTAAGGCAGGGCACAGACGTGCAGGTGTAACCACGGTCTACCGTGGGTATACCCACGGTCGCCCACGGTAGACCTGTACAGTTTTTTATTCAGGTAGACCTGAGACCTGAGCGTGTGTGGGGCAATCAGGTATAACTGTACAGTTTTAACTGCACAGTTTTTTTCTCCGGTCGGCCGAAACACTACTCGGGTAGACCTGAGACCTGAGCGTGTGTGGGGCAATCAGGTTTAACTGCACAGTTTTTTTCCTTCGGTCGGCCGTAAACAGATTTCTTTTTAATGAATAATAAAGTTTAACAGGTAAAGGATATAATAATTAAAAATTATATAATTTAAATAAATGTTTAGGTTAAATGACAAATACGGTATTGCTGTGCCACAATATATGTAAATAGTTTCGTTTTATTTTATTGTTTTTTATGATTTTTTTTTAAGAATAAAATATTTCTTATTGAGGCCTTTAAATACTTTCCTTCTTTGATAAAATGTATTATACAGGGTATACTATTTTCGATGTTTAGTACAGTGATCTTGAAAACCGCTTCCGCTACAGAGATGGATAAATGGGAAAAGAACTGTATTTTTTAGTGCTTAGTTTAAATCGCTTTTTATTTCGTTAAGAATAATCATGGCTTACTAGATGTTTCCAAAAACCGTTTGGTCCACTTTTTTTCTTCCGTAGCTCAGTTAATATTTGAAATAGAAAAAAGTGTAAATAGGGAACTTGTAGATAACTATCTTCTTGAAAAGTATAACTCGGTATTTAATTTAATAGTCCGTTTTTGACCTTCGACATTACCTATATATATATATATATATATATATATATATATATATATATATATATATATATATAAAACAAGATATATTTTAAATAAGAAAATATCGGTGTTGAAGAAAAGAAAAAAATCGCTGCAGGATATACAAGGTGGTTTAAAATTGCGAAATATAACTTTGAAAAAAAAGAATATATTTTTGATACCTACTATTCTAATAGTAATTAATAATAATTAAAAATAAAAAATCGTAATTAAAAGTTAAAAATAATTTATTTCCATTGATTATGGTTTCTGGAATAACTTAAGGTTAACGTAAAAAGAACAAATAAAAAAATATTTTTTACAATTACGTAGAAAGAAAAGAGATTTTTTAAAATAAAAGCGTTAAAAAGAACCGCCTTATGATATACAGGGAGATCCAAAATTACGAAAATGGTATTTTGCCAATATAAAAAAATTTATTATGAATATTTTTGTATGTACTTACTTATTTAAATACTATTACGTAATAGAAATTTTAATTTTTTGTTAAGTAAATCGTTACCCTTTGGATAATATTTACATGCATTTTAACTTAACTTAATAATGTTTGCATATGTGAAGCTTATTTTAGTTAACACTTAATTTTCCCGAGTAATCATAAATGATAAAAAAATGTATAAAACTTACTTTTTAATGTTTTTGTATTAAGTTGTTTCCAAATATATTTTTCATTTTTTTTTAATTTTTTTTTGCGATTTTGAACCACCCTGTATATCATATCATTTTCTTTAAAATCTGTTATTACTTTCACATAGTGATATGCAATTAGTCAAAGATCCGAATAAGAAGCGACCTTTCCCCATCTGTTGTCGTTTAAACACTTTTTTATATATTTGAAACAAAAAACCGCTATTGGTTGGCTAAAAAGTTATGGTAAAAAATAAATAAAAAAAACAACTTTTACCTTTTTAAGTATAGGTCCGAGTTGGGAGTATAATCTCAACTTTCAATTTTATTATCTTACAAAACAACCTTTAATTTTTTAACAAGTTCTTGATAAGCAGCTTCCCGTTTATTTCGGTCATGGTAATCCTTGTTTTTGATTTGCCATAGACATGGATAAGATTTATACATTTCAATAAATTCTTCAATGATTTTTTTTTGGTTCAGACCAGACATTCTTTTAACTTGCGTTGACTGTGTGCTGTGAAAAATGACAACCACCCCACACAGAGACTAAACAACAACTAAAGGTTGTCGTTTATGGCAATAACATGAAATTTCGTTGAAATCAACTAATAAAAATCATAAAAGTTATCAAGTCCACGTAGAGTCCAAAATGTGATTCACCCTCCTGTCGGCGCCTTTTGCGCTGCTAGTAGGACAAAGCGGCGCAGTATAATAAAGGGGCTACACTGGTTTTGATAACGGCCCATTGTAAAAAGTCCAGGTACTAATATAATAATAAATATATAAAACGTTTACATGTCACGTAGCTCCACTTCTATGGGTAATTTTTGCCGTCGGTGGTAAACGGGGCGCAAGACCTTCGCAAAAGTTTTATTGAACAGGTAAATGGGGCGCAGGGATCTTGGGGTCGATAAAATCGTATAGGTAAACGGGGCGCAAATGTTTTCTTTAAAGTAAAGGTATCGAAATAAAATGTTGGTCTATTTTTAAAAATTTTATTAATTACGAAACATTTATTGCATCAAAAATATTTACATTCTTTTGTTTACTGTCTTTTGAAAATGTAAAATTTTTGTAGGCTATTAAATCTTTTCCACTCACACTTTCAATTACTGATACCGACATTTTCTCACTATTAAAATCTTGAGTGGAAATCTTTTCGCACATCAATTCACTATTACAATGAGAACTGAACTGACTAAGTGGTATACAAATTATTAGTGTCAATTATAGGAATTCTTACCTGCCCTGACCCACACCCCTCTCGGGAAGGGCTGGCGCCCCATTTACCTATGATATAAACGTAACCTTACAGGCGTGCAGGTAAAAGAGATATTTTCGCGCCCCGTTTACCTCCGTCCATTTTTGCCAATGCGTGGTAAGAAGACAGTCTAAAGAATTAAGGTGACACATTGTGCATATTAATTATGTTTACGTTTTGTTTTTATAAACCATTTTTTTAGGAAAACATTTAGGTTTAAAATAGTGGTCCCCCTCCCGCTTAACATATCAGAAATAAAGGTGTTTCGATATTGATTAAAGAGTTACTGAATTAAGTTGTCCGTTACTTTCTGATAGTACATTTCAAATTAAAAAGAAACAAATAGCTATATTTTCTAGCACTGTATTTATTGACATTTTGACTTCAGTCCTGAAGCTTTGCTAAATTTTCGGTTTGAAAATGTAGCAAGCAGTCGAAATATCAATAAATGCATTAATGAGAAAACAAAGTTATTTGTCTCATTTTAATTTGACTAAAGAAATTATGGTAACCATAGTCATACACACAAGCTTTTATTTAATGGGACACCTTGTATATTATTTATTTAATTTTAGTATTTTTATACATTTAAATTATATTTATAATCATTAAGTTATTAAATGGAGTTTACCTATAGTTTATTCTTTTAAAAATTAAAAAAAACAACCCAAAAATGTTTTGCATTGTTTAAAAAATTCTGTTGCCATAATCAATTACTATGTATTTTTTCAATTACAAATAAACCAGTTCACCCTCGAGTTTACAAAGGATGCCGGCTTCGGTCGCCTTTTAAAATAAACAGGTTAAAAAAACTTTACGACTTCTACGGTCGACCTGCGTGTCTGTGGCCGGTACAAATAGGATATTTTTGATTTTTCTCAGGTCGCCTGAACGGGTTAAAAAACTGCACAGTTTTGCCCACACACGCTCAGGTCTACCTGAATAAAAACTGTGCAGGTCTACCTGTGGGTATACCCACGGTAGACCGTGGTTACACCTGCATGTGAAAATATATGTTTTTTAAAACTTTATTACCCTGTATATTGGATCAGTAAAAGGTCTGTTTTACTAACTTCTAGAATTATTCTGGCATGTTTATTTCCTGACAAAATGTGAAAGATTGACCATAAAATTAACTTTAGAAACACATTATGAACTGTCGCTCAACAGGTTTCTGCACTAAACACAATTTATCTATAAAATTAAACACCTACAGGTGCATGATAAATGAATGATTTTTACATAAAAACGTAAGTTTACATAATGAAAATCACTAAAAATCTTATTTTTGCCAAAAATGTCATTTGACTGGTTTCTGCAATAAACGATACAGTTATTAATTTATTACAGAAAAGTAGTTACTTAGATTAAGGAAATAATAATGGCAATTTCTTGACTTTTAATGTAATATGATACATAATTTTAGCTAAAATTAATTTATTAACTCTACTGTTTAAAACATAGTTCTCTAATATACAAAAGATAGTTACACAAGTAACAAAATTATATCCTAAAATATGATAAGGCTAGAAGAGATACCAAATATTAATATTTCAGGTCAAAATTCTTTTTATATTTTTAATGTCAGAAAACAAAATCCAGCACAAAGTTCATACCTAACGTTATTTTACGAAATGTTTATCACAAATAAACAAATTTGTTTGTTGCAATGTTTGATAAACGTCAATTTTAATTTAGTTATTTGCCTACCTAAAAAGATCTTAATTATTATTCAGTGGCGTACAGGTCTCACATGTAACACGCCACAATCCTATAGAAATTATTTCTTATTAGTAAGTTTTTAAATATACATGGTGTTATTTAATTAATGGCTAAAAACACAGGGTATAATTCCTTGGCTTATTTTGGGAAGAAAAGTTTTTATAAACATATGTCCTAAACGTCCTAACCTTTGAGATACAGGGTGTTAAAATTTTTAAAAAACCAAAGAATTTCTAAAACACTTATTTTAGTAAAAACTGTAATACGGGATGTAAACCTTATTTAAATAAGTATCGATTATTTTTGTTACATAATTGCCAATTTAAAACTATAAAACATAATTTTTAATCAAAAAGATTTCGCAATGCTTTTTTATGGTCTAAAAATATGCAATTAAGTGATTTTTTTTAAATTTTAAACTAAACAAGATACGGTTAAAAATTAGGAGACATAAAAGCAGTATTTTTATTTGCTTAATCCAAAGAATGCACAGACATTTACACAGTCAGTGCCGTACCGTTTTTTTTTAGTTGGAAATATTTCTTCAGTTGCCTCTCGAGACGCCACTGGACTTATTAAATGTAATTAAGTAAGTGATAATTTCCCCTTAATGTCATTCATAATATTGCCAAATTAAAACAAAATTGGCTTAAAAATAGTTGGATATTTAAAAAAATAGATTTTTTTGAAAATTTAATACTGTATCTCAAAAGTTAAGAGGTTTAGGACATATGTTTATATGGACTTTTCTTTCTAAAATAAGCCAAGGAATTATACCCTGTATTTTTAGCCATCAATTAAATTACACCCTGTTTACCTAACTATTTAGTAAATAAAAAAGAAAACGTGGTTTGCTATAGAACAAAAAGAAAAATTAAATTTGTCAAAAAACTAATAAAGAATCTTACAATTAAAAAATTAAAATAAGTTCAATTATAGTTAAAAATAAAGTGCCGTGGTTATACCGCCAGTACAAGACAAATACAGGATGTTACAGAATGTTGTTAAGAAAATTTAATGGCAGATTCGTATCAGTGGCGTATCGTTTTTTTGGTTAGAAATAGTATTTTAGTTGCCACTCGAGACGCCACAGCACTTATTAAATGTAATTAGGTTAGTGATAAATTACCGTCTTAATGCCATAAATAATATTGCCAAATAAAAACCACATTCGGTAAGGGATATTTAAGATATAACTTTTTTCACAAGTTTAACGCCCTGTATCTTGGTTACGCGGAATTTTGCGGATCTATGTTTATACAAACTTTTTTCATATTATCAATAGTAGCATCTGCCCCTAAATTTCCTTAACAGCATTCTGTAACACCCTGTATATTTAAAGTTTTTTTTCAGGAGGAGGAATATCAGGATGCAGTGCGTTTTACCAATTAACCAAAAGAGGAATAAAACCTGTACTTTTAGAAAGCAATAAAATAACTAGTGGTACTAGTTGGCATACAGGAGAGCTTGGTTTGGAGTTTAAGGTAATATAATTAATTTTTAAATATGTTACCACCATACAAATAACTCATAGTAAAGTCACTCCGCAATCAGCGCGAAAACTTCCCAGGTTATCAGACAACGGTTGTCCCTTAAATCTCGTCTCCGCTGCAGACTAAAGGGATTTATTTAATACGTTCAAAGCACACAAGTCCCCTGTTTGAGCCCTCCATGACCCATATATGGTGCATTGGACTCCTCACTTATCTGAACTCAACTACCAAGTCCAATGAGACATATAAAGGTCATGTCGCGACAGTTATCCCGCTAAATTTTAGTTGTTATTTTAGGTTAGTCGCTATAAATTTATGATTGTAGAAACACGTGTTCGCCGAAAAAAGTCTTTTAGTGATAACAAACAAATATGGCCAACACTTCAAGTGATACCAGTGAAGAGAGTGTATATCCGAATTACGCTAGTACCTCTAAAAACGTGTGGTGGCAGAAAAAACCCCTAAGTACACAAGAGCTGCAACAGGAGGTCGATAACTTAAGTGATATATGTGATGAACCAGTAGATGACCATCAAAATGATCCAGATTATTCGGGTCAAAGTGAAAGTGACAGCGAAACATCTTCAGGCGCCGATACCGAGGACGAAGGTGACCAGAATGAAAGCGAAGATGCTGACACTTCCCAAGAAGGCACCGATGAAATTCTTTGGTTTACCGAGGTTTTAAATATTGCAAGAAAGTTTTTAGCGGTCCTTGTGGACTTCAAAAACATTACTCCAAATGATGGACAACATATCCAACCCATTGATGTCTACAAGACCATAATTAACAAAGACATTTTAATCTTGATGGTCACAGGAACTAATAGATACGCATCTCAAGAAATAGCATCTCGAAGAATATCTCGAGCGAGTCGCTTCTCTCGATGGAAGGATACTAACATTGAAGAGATGGAGTTATTTTTGGGTAAGTTTTTATTTGTTGTCTAGTTTGAAAGGATCCTAATTTTCATTTTTTAGGATTGTTGTTGTTAATGGGTATCCTGCAGTTTCCTACAATAGAATGTTACTGGAAAAAAGATATTCTGTATTACCATAAAATTTTCCATGAAGTCCCGATGAGCTATAACCGCTTCGTTTTGCTGCTTAAATGTTGGCATTTTGTCAATAATGATGAAAGTGATGGATCTCGAATGTACAAAGTCCAACCGCTGCTTGACAAAATACTGCAGACCACCCAGAGCCTTTACACGCCAGGAGAAACTGTCGTAGTCGATGAGACTATGGTTCCTTTCCGTGGAAGGCTTACGTTTCGTCAATACAATCCTTCCAAGTCCAGTCGGTATGGCATTAAGCTATACAAAGTATGCACACCTGAAGGATTTACATGGAATTTGTCGGTTTACGACGGAAAATCAACAAAATTGCCAAATATTGATCTTCCTGGATCGACAGTTATTAACCTTACAAAAGATCTCCTTAATGAAGGTCGACTGATTATAACGGATAATTATTACACCAGCATAGATCTTGCGAAGTATTTGCATGAAAGAAACACAGATTTAATAGGAACTGTGAGAAGGAACAGAAAAGGACTGGACAAAGAAACTTTAACAAAAAAACTGAAAAAAGGCGAAATTCGTTGTGTTCAGCAGCAATTCCTTACTTTTATGAAATGGAGGGATCAGCGTGATGTTCTCATACTCTCCACATGTTATGGAAATAATATGGTGGAAATTGGAGTAGACAGAAAAGGAAATAAAAAATAAAACCACAAATTGTCTTAGAGTACAACAAGGGCAAGCAGGGCGTTGATATATCAGATCAATTATCGAGCTATTATACTTCACTTAGGAAATCACTTGTATGGTATAAGAAAATTGCAATAGAGGTCGTTTGTAGTACATCGCTTATAAACAGTCATATAATTTACCAGTCTGTTACTAACATAAAAATATCGCTTTTGCAGTTTACTGAATCAGTGGTTAAAAGTTTACTGCATTTTAAAAGTGAAAATTCAGAAAATGAACCACCCGTTCAACGTGCAAAAATAATATCACACAAACTGGAAGAGAATATAGATAAAACTGGTAAGATAGTCCTCAAAAGATGTCATGGATGTTACGTGACTCTAAAGGAACGAGGACTTAAAGCCAGCGAAGCTGCAAAAAAAACAAAAAAGCCACAACCTTTTGCAATGAATGCTCTCAAGTTTATTGCTTACCATGCTTTAATAACGCTCACTAACTATAATGATTCTGTTTTGATTTTGGAACATTATTATATGCTTAAAAAATATCGAAATGTTTATTGTATTTTTATAGTTCAAAGTCGGTTTGCTTTTCTTAATTAATATTCAAAATGTAGTTTTTAGGAATCGTTGTTCTTTTCTTTAAAAATAAATAAAAATAAAAATATTGAGATTTGTTTCTCTATCCTTGCTAAATGTGTTGTATGCACGTATAACATTCGCAGTTTGAAGGTATTTGGTGGAGTCCATGAACCATTTATGGGTCATTTGTTTAATATTGGGGTTATTCAACAGAGTCCTAATAGAATAACCGTATATTATCTCAGAGTCCATCCAAAATTCATATAAAATTTTGATATTAAATGTGAGTCATATATGTCTCACAGGACTTCCTATCAACACAGGGTGTGACCCATATATGGGTCATAGGACAGTGAACGTGTTAAGCAGAGTAACCGGCCGAAGCTTACCGGGCACCGGCTTGTAATTCAGAAAAGCCAGCTACATACACCAAATGCGAAGGCGATGTCGGCAGCACCTTGATTTCAACATGTGTTACAAAACTGTGAAACCACTATGAGATATTTGTACGGTAATATTACGAATGATTGCATGGAGCAACTACTATTCAAGAAAAAAATAATATAACTCACAAATAAAGTGACTTATAACCTATGACTAGTCATAGAACAATGATGTATTAAATGATCTACTTTAACAAATATTTCCTTGAAGAATTTCGGACCTTCATTGCCTGTACTTTATTATTCACACAACGTTTGGGGCAGTCCTATCTATGTCCGTTTTTAAGTGTAAACTAAATAAATTTTTTATTGCTACTTAGTTTGTATAGTCTGGAGGAGCACGCACCCGTAACATAGTTCGGTACAGTCAAGCATGAAATTGTTCACCTAGAACCCAAGCATTGGTACGTTTTAACAATAGTTTCTAAATAGTGGGTATGTCCACACTTGGTTTACTAAAAATGTTTTTGTTGTTATCAATGAAGACGGCTTTCTTAAATTTACGCTTTTTCCAATGAGGTTTCCAGTGAACAACCCGTGCTTCTGTCTACTTAATGACATGTTCTTTGCACCAAACGTAGTCAGCAATTCTAGACTTGGATGTTGCGCCTTTTTGGGTATGTTGCTTATGTTCTAGGATTCTTACATTTAATGGGCGTTTTGCTTCACCGATATATAACTCTCCACATTCGTTCGTAGGTATGTTTGATTTTTGTTAAGATGCTCCTAAGTGTTGTATATACCTGACTTGAAAACTGTTTTGATTCCATATTGTCTGGCAATTCGTCTAATCTTTTCGGATGTTTCTTTAATACATGGAATGGTAAATAGAGCCAGAGTCTCCTGCTCAGGAAGTTGTTTTATTGGTTTCACATTACAATTCTCAATAATCTTCTTAAATAAAATATTCCTTGTTTCAGGCCTAATGATACTGACATTTTAATTTTAAAGAGGACAAAAGAAATATTAAAAGAATTAGAAAAAGAAACTGGAATTGATCCGGGATACATAAATAATGGAGGAATATTTATTGCAAGAGGTCCAGTAAGTATATCAGTCTTAATTTAAAATTAAAATTAACTGACTTACAGAGACAGTAGCTTATATAGGTTTTGTACACTAATCCAAATAATAAATCCATTTAGAGAATCTTTTCTTTTTGTTCAAGGGGGCATATTTTTTATATACAAAACGTTTTTTTTTTCATAATACAATTTGTTAAATTATATCAACATGTTTGCGATTTAAATACATTGATAGTTCCTAAAGGAAAGCTCAACATACACTTCTGGACAAAAAAAAAAAGACAAAAAAAATTGGTCAAATTCAATTTTAAATATCTTTTTTTTACCGATTTCAATTAACTTTTGGTCCAGTTGTAGCTTCTTTTATCAGAAATATTATTTTAATGTAGTAATTGCAAAAGTTTTATAGGATTAAGTGTTATACAGGAAAGACCGAATGTTGCATTTTGACCTAAATTTTCGAACACCTCGTGCAATAATTTAACGTCACGATTCTTTCCCAGTGTATTGTATTTTAAAGCCTCATCTTTTCTTAACATTCCATTTTGTATTTATATTGGTATCTCTATTCTAAAGAGAACACAATTTTTTAAAGAAAACAATGCAATTTAATTATGATGGTAATATACGCTTTAATGCAAACATATTGGGGAAACCTAAGATCTGAATGGTCAAATGTATGATATATACATATATGATGGTCGAAACCTATAAATGCAGGTATATTAAATTTAGTATTTTTTTAACGGTCTTTAATAGGTTTTTAGTCATGATATAATATACAGGGTATATTTTTTGAAATCACATTTCTTGTCGTACTCTGTATATCTTAGTAAATCTGATTACTGATTTGGAAACTACGAAACCAACTTTACAATTACATATTTGTATTTATTTTTATTATAAAAATTAAAATTTTAGAGAAGGTGGAAAAGTATAACTAAACACAAATTTAATCGTGTTCTTTAAAATTGTGTCCTTTTAAAATAAAGATATTGATATAAATAAAAGAAAATGTTTAAAAAATATGGGACTTTAAAATTCGATACATTGGTAAAAAATTGTAACGTTAAATTATTTCACAGGGTGTTTGAAAATTTGTGTCAAAATGCAACATTTAGCTCTTCCCTATATAACACCTAATCCTATAAATCATTTTGTAATCCCCATATTAAACAATAATCTTAATGAAAAAGCTACTACTGGACGTAAAAATAATTAAACTTGGCCAAAATAACAAAAGTTATTTAAGATTAAATTTTAACAATATTTTCTTTGTCCGTTTTTTTTGCCCAGAAGTGTATTTATGCACACATGTATATCTTATATAGTATGTCCATGGATGGACTTTACAATAGGACAAATGGACCAAAAATTTAAAAGTTTAAGAAAGTCGTGTATGGCAACTGCTATTGCTTCTTAAAAAACAAGATTTACGTTAAGAAATGTGTTCTGTTTTGTACAGGGGCTCGAAAAAGTACAAAAATGTGAAAATAAACCAAGAGTAAACTACCTTTAATTTTAATAATTGTAAAATTTACCCGTGAACATACTGTATGTTTTAAGCAGTGATATAAATTTTTAAAATATTTGTTATATTATATTTTAATTTGTGGGCAACTACAAGGTGTACTTAAAATTATTATTTATAGTATTTTAACTTGGTAAAACCTTTTGCCTTAGATTGATATTATTAAAACTTGGAGTTTTGGCAAAAATAGTAGTATTATTCTAGTTTTTTTATTAGGTTGACTTACATAATAGTGCCAATATATTTAATTATAGATTTACAATTTCGTAAACAGGATCACTTATAACAAACAAAAAACATAAAATAGAAGTTGAAAAAGAAAAAGAAAAGTTTAAAACCGTTTAATTTAAAATAGACGGTAAACGATCAAACTTTTGTCGAACACTTTAGTCAAATGAAACGTGTTTTACCAGGAACCTAACAACCACTGACGTCTAAACAAGTTTTTTCTTAGTTTTGTTCATTTGTAACTCGGATATGTTGGGTGTTCACTTAAAAAAAAACAATTAAAAAAACGGAAGATGTTTGCCAAACGAAATCCGCACCCCTTTAAATATGCACATGATATGCACGTCAAACAGTCCATCAATCTAAATTTGCATTATACAGGTCAAGCATTTTTTATATTTGACAAACACATTAAACAAAACCGCATATGATCAAATTTTTGTATTTTTTTAACGAGTTTGACAAAAGAACGTTTTTCATCTACTTAACTGGACTTCTCAAACAAAATTATTTAATTAATCTGAAAAGATTTTACTTTTTACTTACTTTCTATGCAATCTTTACACCAATTAAATCAGATTTGGGTAAATAACATATAAATTGTTGGCTCAACAGATTCTTTTGCAATAACAGATTTATTTAATTGTCCTATTTATGGTGCAAGAAAAAGCAAAATGTCTCATGTCTGTAATTTTTTTTCTATAAAAGTGCACTTTCATAATTAACCACCGTTGTGACTAAATTAATATACAGGGTGAGCTATTTTAAACTTACAATGGCTATATTTGCTAAACTAAGAAAAATACCAAAAATTAAAAAATACTGTGTCCATAAAAATATAAATGATATTTCAATACACTTCTACCAACCAGTTAAGCTGCATCTCTAGTCACTTTCCATTCTTAAATGGCAACACCCCTAAGTGAAACCTCATTGAAAAGCTTATGGAAAATGATTTTCAAAGATTTTAAATTGCACAGAACGGGAAAACAAAATTAAATGACAAATGACATGCATTCAAACATTTAATTGTAAAAAGTAAGGATTTACTTTTTCATAAGCTCTTTAAATGGCTACCACATAAGCAGCCCCGGATCTACGGGGAAGGCAAACCAAAGTGTCTGCCCCTGGTGATACTTGCGTTTTGGATTTATTATTTATACACAGCGCACCAAGTGCTGAAAACAGGCTGCGATTTGAAAGACAAGGACCTTTTTATTATATTTTTTTCTATTTAAAATGTATTCTTTGCTTCACAAAAAGAAGGCGGCGAAAGACAGTTTTTGCCCCGCAAAAAAAATGAAGATCCGGGGCTGCACATAAGCAGCATTTAACATTTTTAAGTGACTGGGGGTGCAGTTTAAGGGGTTAATAGAGGTGTTTTGGAAAATACGTCATTTTTCCCCCAGGTTTTACAAATACGGCATTTTTTATTTTTTGATATTTTTCTTGGTTTAGAAAATATAGCCATCTTAAATAATAATATTATTTTAATAGGACAAGTGAATTGGGATCTTTTGCAAAAACCCAGATCTAGGTAAAACAAAAATATAGGTTGGTTATATCAATAATGGTTTATTATTTTCGTTGGTAGGTTAAGAAGTTAAAAATATAGGACATTTAAATATTTTTTATGACTTTAGTATTTTTTTATGTTTTTTTTGTTTACCAAATTTGATTTAATATATGGGTCCACCAAATAGATTTTTTTCTTTTTAAATAGTGTATTACAAATCATGTTCGCCAGAACTAACTAAAGCTAGCCACATGGGCGTAGTCAGGTACCGGCAGAGGGGGGGCAGCTGTCCCCCTCCTAGCTACGGACAAGATAAATATTTTTTGTTGATGCTAAAATTATAAGTAGATTAAAGAACTTCGCAACGATAAAAATAATAAAAATATACATTTGTTTTCTAATTGCAGTAAAAAAATTAAAGGCATATTTATGTGCCTATTACTTACTACTTTTTAAACATTAAAATTTCAAAAGAAATAGGATTAAAACATGACATGTTATTGAGTTACTACATAATATATAATTGAAGGAAGATAATATCAGTCATTTCTGGGTGAACTGGTAGTAATAGAAATAAATCAAGCAATGCAAGTGAACACTAGCGTATCGAAGGGGCGGGGGCGGACCGCCCCAGTACCTGGTAAGAGGCGGGGACCCCAAACATGAAACAGATATCTTTTCACCTAAAGTTTTTTTTGGTTGTGTCAAAAGTTTTTAGCCCCCACCCCCCTAAACAAAATCCTGGCTATGCCTACGCCCATGGCTAGCCACTTTATTAGGTTTATAGACAATTAAAGCTTCAACAAAGCCTTACCCATGCGCCAAAGTATCATAAAATGCTTACATGCCGGCATTCTTAAGTAATTTCTACCAGTCAGTGTTTTACACGATTTAGATCATCTCCCTTTTATGCACTGCCTATAAATTTTTTGAGAGGATGTAAAGTGTATAAAAAAAATAAATACAGGATGTAATGTAATTAATGGCTAAAGATACAGATTTGATTCCTTGACTTATTTTAGGAAGAAAAGTTCATATAAACATATGTTCCAAACCTCTTAACTTTTAAAATACTGAGTGTTAAAATTTCCATTTTTTTTTTTTTTAAATATCCTAACTATTCTTTATCATATTTTGTTTCAATTTGGCAATAATAATAATGACATTAAGGGGGTAATTAATTATTAACTTAATTATATTTAATCAGTCCAGTGGCGTCTCGACAGGCAACTGAAGGAATATTTCCAACAAAAAACGGTACGCCACTGACTGTGTATATGTGTGTAAAATTTTTGTGCTATCTTTAGATTAAAAAATAAAAATACTGCTTTTATGTGTCTTATTTTTTTTCCGTATTTTGTTTAGTTTAAGAGAATAAAAAATCACTTAGACCACAAATGAAGCATTGCGGGATCCTTTTCTTTTAAAAATTAGGTTTTATAATTTTTAATTAGCAATTATGTAACAAAAATAATGAATACTTATTTAAATAAGGTTTATATCCAGTATAACAGTTTTTACTTAAAGAAGTGTTTTCGGAATTTTTTGTTTTTAAAATTTTTTAACACCCTGTGTCTCAAAAGTTAAGACGTTTAGGACATATGATCATATAAACTTTTCTTTCTAAAATAAGCTAAGGAATCATAACATGTATTTTTAGCCATCAATTTTATTACACCCTGTACATATGGACCTATGATTTAGAATTAATCTTTTATTGCCAATAAACCTAAACCTTCAAATATAAATTTTTAATATACTTATTTATTTTAGGAACGCCTAGAAGAATACAAGAGGCTTCATACTTTAGGGCACTACTTTAATATCGACAGTCAATTGATTTCGCCCAAAGAAGCGCAAAACTTGCTTGCATTTTGGATCCAAAATCATTTTATGGAGCCCTTACACACCATCTGACGGATATGTGGATTCGACAATGTATTGTAACGCCCTGATTAAAGCTGGTGTTAATAACGGTGGTCAGGTAAATACAAGGTGTTTTATTGGTTTTTAAAATTAAGCAGTTGGCAAGGTTGGTAGCGCCCTCATCGAAATAATTTTGAACTAGCTTATTGGAACATGGCATTTTATAGTCCAGTTTTTCTTGCTGTTTATGCAGATAATATCGTATTTTTAAATATTTTTGTAATTTATTTATTAAATGCAATAAAAAATACAAAAGAGTTATCCTACAATTTGTGCTAAGTGTTTTGGTGGTTTTCATTATGGATTTCGTTAAAAATTATGTCATGAAGCAAAACGTGCAAAGTCGGATTTGTAATGCCTGCAGTTTAAGCAGGGCCTGATTAACCATAAGGCTAATTAGGCTGCAGCCTAGGGCGCTAGGATTAAAAGGGGGAAGCGCTGAAATCGTGAGACAAAATAGGAAAAGAGTGAAATAGGTGAAGACTTTGTTTGTGTGCTTCAGGAGATTATGGAAAGAAAATATATATATTTTTGTACTTTCCAGAAGGGAGCACCTTTTTCTTTGTTCTTCAGAAAGTTTGGTAACGAAATATAATTCCTTTTTGGTTTTTCTAATGTGGGGACATATTTAATTTTCTTTATGCGTACCTAGCGGGAGCGCGTCCTCATTTTTAGCCTAGGGCGTTCAAAACTCTTAATTAGTCACTGAGTTTAGGTTTAAATAAATATTCAAGGACTTTCATTTTGTGGCTTTATATAAAATTATGCACAACGTTAGCTGTACACTACTTTTTGTTTTATTTAGGTTTTTAGACAATGATGCCTAATATACGCGCATTTAGTGTGACGTCACAGGACGTTGACGTTTTTCTAACCCTCAAGAACATACCTATTAGAGGCAGTCTTGCTGCTTACCTGTGCAAACAATCGCATGCTTAAAAAGCTATAAAGTTTAGCTCTGCATAATCATACTGGTCAGCAGAACCAAAAGCGATAGATTATACTCTTGTCATATTTCTTGCTTATGAGCTATTTCACACTGCCATAAGGGCTGACTCTAGAGGTATATTTTTAAGGCTTTGTATGGAATCCAAACAAACCGCTCTAAGTCCATCTCGTCTCCTTAAAGCAAACAAAGGTTTCTATCGAAAATATACTTTATTTTTCAAATTTGTTACATTAGTGGCACTATTTAAGATATTTTATATTAGTTTTATTAAAATGGATTACGAGGAACCTTTCCATTAATATCATGGATTGAAGTTCGTAAAAATTATACTTTTGTTCACATAGTTAGGTTAGGTGAATGAATATCACAAATAATCACGAAAATTTGTGTGTCACAAATAGCCTACACTAGCCACAAACACTTTAATATACACAAAAAATTCATACAAATTGCGTTATTTTGAATTTCAGCACGCATTCCCATAATACAAATTTATTTTTGGATTCCTTGCCTGCATCGGGACGTCAGAACTAAATGCGAGTATTTTGTTTAAAATTTAATGCCTTGTTTTTTAAAAGTGCTTAGATACCCATTTTTATAAGCTGATTGACATTGGTACAACATTGTGTCTCTTAATTTAAATTCCCACTAATAAGAAGCTGATACTTAGGGGTGTAGATCCGTTATTTAAAATACAAAAGTTCACATAAACCTTTGTTGTAAATATTTACGGTTTTAAGAGACAGGGGGACATATTTAAATATAATATAGAATACTTTTTGCTAAAATACGATGATTTTCGTGAAGACTTGTTTTTGTCTAGCACTAGTATCTGTTTATTTAGAATTAACTATTATTTCATGCAAATACGTTTACAAATGTCAAGTCCATCTGTATATGAAACAATTCAAGGCCTTAGTATCAAAAGACTAGAGATAATACAAATAAAACTTACAGAATTTTAAAAATAAGGCTTTGAAATAGGGATATCTACAATAGTGCCTGGGCCAGTAATGAAATGGACTTCGTGATAAAAACCATGTAAAACCTTTTAGGGGGTTCCTTTTGACAAGTCTACCAAGAATATTTATAGCTCCATAGCTCTGGAAGCTGCGCTTTAACCCAGCTTACCACAATGTTTTATAGCCAATTTTTAAACATTGTGCGAAAAATGGTAGAGATTACAGTCATGACACTATAAGGCTCCAATACAGGTTTCGGGTATCGGACTAGGCGGGTTCCATGACTGTAACCCTTTTGATTTTGGCACAATCTTTAAAACTTCCATTTAAAACATTGTGGTAAACTTGTCCAACAAAAAAGTAAGACGTTCACCCAGTTCGACACCCGAAACATTTGACATTGACAGGCTGGGTTAAAGCGCCGCTGCCGTATATGGCGGTATAAATATTCCTTGTAGCCTTGTCAAAAGAATCCCCCTAAAAAGTTTTCAAATAGTTCTTATCATAAAGTCCATTTCGTTACTAACCCAGACACTACAAGTAAATATAAAACGAAAGTATATTTACAATTAGTCTGAAAAAAAGGGTAAATAAATTGTCAAAATATGCTGTTTTAATAATATGTTTATAACATACTCTCTTAACATTACTGCTGCTGATGTCTAAAAATAAAAAGTATTTTTACAATTACTTTTCTCAATTTTTTGCACAATATGATGGCATATGGATCTCAGTAACCATGGCTTTTGTGATTGATATGATTGAAAGTGACACTTCTAATTTTCTGGAAAAAAAGGTTTAAAATAAATAGAAAAATATGTTTTTAAGAGGTGGAAATTAAATATTGGGTGCCAATTTAGCAGAAAGCTCAAGAATTTCTTGCAAAAAGAATGAGGTTTAAAGGAAAATTTAGGTCAGTTTTTATACCTTTGATGATGAATATCTCGAGACAAAACGTTGCCGACTAAAATTCTTAATGATTCGTAATCAGCGCTCCAAAAACCCTCGTATGCCAAAAATCATCAAAATCGGCGAGAAGTCCGCCAACAATTACCCTTTTAAAATTGGTATTTATAATTAAAAAAATGACATACCACTGCATTATCAGACACAATAGTGTTAATTTTTACAAATTTTAGGTCTTTGAGCACACCCCAGTAACCAAGATTCATGCTCAAGAAAGTATTCAAGGCCTAAAGAAAGTTGTTGGCATAGAAACAAATAAAGGTAGGAAAAAAATTAAATGTGTAAAAACTGAAACATTTTCATGAAAAAATCATAAATAACCCACATTTAGATCCACAGTGGCAAGAAGCATTTTTGGATTTCTACGACCTTGCGCAGTAAATAAATCGAGGGTGGACGAACATGCGCATTGGAAGAATACAACCCCGGCACTCCGTGCCCTCCGTCCGCGTTCTGACCGTGACGCTCATTAGCTACCGTACTCCGAACGAGAATCCCAGAGAAGGCTTCGTAAATTCTTTTCGATAATGCTCGATTTGCTTGCGCACAAACCGTTTTTTCACCCATGAAATGTAACTTTTGTTTCGCGCAGGTAATACCATTAGCAGTTCATCGAGATCAGTGGACAAAATTCATTTGTGCATCAATTTTAGGCTAAAAAATTTAAAAGATAATTAAGGCGTTGAGAACCAGAGCGAACCCACAAATCAAAAGAGCTTTACCATTTATTTTCAATGGCATAACCCTTTTTGTAGGGCGGGTATGCACTAAAAATTAATATAAAGATAGTAATAGCTAACTTTTGCCCTGATAAATAAGTTTTATGATATTATGATTATATTTTACACACATTAACACAGTCAGTGATGTACCGTTTTTTTGTTGGAAATATTGCTTTAGTTGCCTCTCGAGACGCCACTGGACTTATTAAATGTATTTAAGTTAGTGATAAATTACCCCTTTATATCATTAATAATATTGCCAAATTGGGTAAAGAATAGTTAGGATATTAAAAAAACTGATTTCTTTTTGAAATTTTAACACTATGTATCTCAAAAATTAAGAGGTTTAGGGCATATGTTTATATGAACTTTTCTTCTTAAAATAGGCTTAGGAATCGTACCCTGTATTTTTAGCCATCAAATAAATTACACCCTGTATTTAAATTATGAAAGTTTTCTTGCATGACATTTTATTGCTGCATTTTTTTTTTAATAAGCAATTTTATTAAATTTTCTTTTAAATCCTTACTTTTACTGGTACTGGATTTTACAACATTTTTTAAATTCAGGTTTTATAAAAACTGGAACGATCGTTAATGCAGCGGGAGTATGGGGAAGAAAAATATCAAACATGGTTGGCATAGAAATTCCTTAACACCCATGAAACATTCTTACGTTATCACCAATACCGTGGAAGGGGCACGTGGTTGTCCGTCGATAAGATGTCATGACAGTTCCTTATATTTTAGACCACAAGGTGATTCCATATTATTTGGGGGATATGAAAATAATCCTGTAATACTTAAAGAGGTAAGAAATACATATTTACAAGTTTTTACCAAGAATTAACTTTTTGATAGCCGTGTGTATTTACTTTCGTCAATCAACTAACAACAAATAAAATAATATAATATAACACATAATTTATCGGTCAAGTTTTGTTGATTCTAATAAATATTGGTTTTATTCCAAATTTATCTTGCAAGATATTGTTTATA
Organism: Listronotus bonariensis; assembly: GCA_014170235.1. Lineage (NCBI taxonomy): Eukaryota > Metazoa > Arthropoda > Insecta > Coleoptera > Curculionidae > Listronotus > Listronotus bonariensis. Next base: position 83,690 of record JACEGR010000714.1, on the reverse strand, counting down.
TCGGGTTGGATGTATTTAAACAGTTTTTATTTGACTCAAATTATTTAAATCGCACTTGTATCCATCAAAGTTTATCAACTAGTATGGCTTTGTGGAAATGCAAAACCTGACCGACTAAAAGTAAAACTATGTTTTTACAGTCATTTTAATTCGATTTAAGTTAATCAGCTAAAACTGCGAATAAGAATCCACCTTAGGTACTTTTAATAATACATTTTCCTTTTTCGATTTGATCTCTCACTTTTATATAAATATTTACAATTCCTTAATTTAAGAGAGAAGTGTATGGTACTTAATTATCCGATCTAGGGAAAGTACGGCTTACAAATGTATTCTTTAATGATTCATATCAATTTGCAGATTATCAAAAAGTTTAAATAAAACTGTCATCATCGCATAGTTTTATGGCAATTTTTAAGTAGAAAAAATATGGTAAAAATATCTTCTGCTCTTTGCATCTCTTAAGTGATACACAATTACTCAATATTCAAAAATAAAGCTTGTCAGAGGTTTTATTTTATTAATAAATAACACTTGAATTGTTACATTTACCAAAGGGATTGGCAGTAATAACTTTTTAAAAAAAAATAATCTTTTACAGATCTAATTTTCAACAGAGAAATTCAGCTCACTTTTCAACGACAACTTAATTTATCATTCTAGGTACCTGATGACTTTGACTTTAAACTCTTTGACCTAGATAAAAGCATATTTGAAACGCATTGGAACCATGCCGTGGAACTTTGTCCATCTTTTGAAAAAGCTGGAATAAAATCTGATGTCTGTGGACCAGAAGCATTTACGCCGGATCATAAGCCGTTGGTAGGCGAAGACCCTATCGTTGTAGGTATGTAAACCTTTATTATTTTCTCCTAAATACATTTTAAAAATATAAAAACTCAGATTTACTGCACAATGAATTGATTTTACGAATCAATTTTCCGCCGGTAAATTGGTCAAATAGGAACAACAAAATAACCATCCTGGTTTTTGGAACCAAGCACCTTAGATTTGTTTCTAGGCGGATGGTGGAAATCAAAAAATATACAAGCTTCAATCAACTTCATTAAAAAAATTGCAAGTTAGTAAAATATTCAGAAACTAAAACGATTTTTAAAATTAAGGATTGTTACAGAGCAAATTTGATGACTTTAAGACGAGGTATCAAATGACCAACACGCCCATATAAACCTTTTGATGATTATATTGGTGTGGTTCATGGATAATACTAAAAGAGAGAATTGTGACACAAAAATGTGTTTCCCTAAAAAAGTCTTGTTTTAGGACTTTTTATAAGTATGCAAATAACGAAAATTATACTAGGGTGGCTCGTTTTAAATGGAATGCACTGCAGCGGCTGCTGGTGATGGCCAATTTGGTAGGACAACCCACACCATAGATAAAATGTTTAAAATTTTATTTAGGCCTCTTTTTCATAGGTAATTTGTCCATTTTTAGCGATAAAAAGTAAAACAAATAACGGGTTAAAATAATTTTATACACTGTAATAATCAGTCTTAAAAAAATATTTTAATGCGGGTTGTGCCCACCAAATTGGCCATCAACAGCCGCTACTGATGCACTGTATAAAGCTTTAACAACCGAAAAACTTACACATATCGAAAAAGCTTAAAATTGGGTAGACATTATGAAATGTTTTTGTAGTTGAAAAACAAAAGCAATTCATTTCCATGATTCCCATAATCATACTTAAAAATGGCGTTAAAAAATAATGAAATATTACATTTATTACACCGAAATTAATGCTGGAGTGCCTCAGGGTTCAGTAGTAGCACCAACTTTGTTTCTTCTTCACATCAACGACCTTCTTTTTCCACAACCAATTCCACTCATAGTTATGCTGACGATAGTACCCTTCACTCCACTTTTCAGGTTCCCAAACCAATCACTCAACCCGACTTGGAAAGCAAACGCAGGGCGATGCAGATATCTCTTTCACAGGATCTCAATTTGATATTGATTGGGGCGCCAAAAATCTCGTTCAATTTAATGCATCCAAAACACAATCGTGTTCCTTGTCGCGAAAAAAATCATCAAACACTCATCCTTTGCTTATGAGTGGCCAGGTTTTGCAGAACGGGGACACATTTAACCTTGTGGGCATCACATTTGAGAATAACCTTAACTGGCATAAACACATTGTATCTATAGCCACCGCGGCTTCAAAAAAGCTTAGATTTCTTTTCCGAGCCAAAAAGTATTTTTCTCCTTCCAATTTATACACTTTGTATGTGTCCCAAATTCGACCCTCTCTGGAATATTGTTCTCATGTCTGGGGAATGGCGTCCCCTACAACCCTCAGCATTCTTGATGCCATTCAAAGAAGGGCTGTTCGTCTTATTAATGATCCTTTACTTACTCAAAGACTTCCTTCTTCTTGCTCATCGTCGAGCTGTGGGAGATCTATCGCTCTTCTACAGATACTTTTACGGCTTCTGCTCCGACGAATTGTCCAGTATAGTCCCTCCTCTTGCAGTTCCCAACAGAGAAACTCGTGGTTCTGTGCGTATGCACTCCTATACGGTCCAACTGGACATACGGTCCAACTGGATACAGTCCAACATCCCCAAATCTTCAAGTTTTTAAGTCCCGTGTTAACAAACTTCCTCTTACCCTGCTTAAGATACCCACGGTACGTTAGTATTTAGGCTTTCCGGCCTTCGTGGATTGTCAAATATAAAAAAAAGAATTTACTGATAATAAAAATAAAAATAAATATATGTTTTAATCAACATTCTAATATTGTTTTAAATATAAAAATAGAAAATTTATACAGGGTAGTCAAGAATATGTAGGCAATCTTTTAAATTTATATAGATCACATAAAAATAATGTGACAAGTTCATATAAAATATTTTCTCAAAGTCCTTCTTTACAGAATATATGTACCCTTAAAGGACGCCACTGGAAATTGGTTTTTTCTTGAATAACTTTTATATCACTTGGTACAATGAAATAATGTTTTTAATATGATAAATACCAATTAGGACTTCTGAAAAATGGTGTCCTTGTAAAACATTTTCTTTTCCTTCATTAGTTCGCCAGGGCCGGCCCGAGGGATGAGCCGGTGAGGCGACCCGCCTCAGTTATACATTTTCTAGCTTTAAATATTATTGAAGATTAAGGGACCTTGCACAATGCTGCAACATTATTTTTTAGTTTAGTGAAAATAAAAAAATATTTTTATGAGCTTTTAATGTTTTTAAATGTCCCTACTAAACAAAAACTTGTTTTGTCGAAAACGCTTTAATAGATCGAGATCTAACAGGAATACTTTTTTAGCTAAGGATTTAAGCTACCCAAAATACCTATTTCGTTTTTTTATAATACAGGGTGTAAAAATAATAAACACTATTGTGAAATGGTTAGTCCACCCCTGGCAAACCAATAAAGGCAAATCTTTTACAAGGATGGCATATTAAAGACTCCTTACTTGTATTTACTCATATTAAACAATTATTTCATTATAGCAAGTACTTTAAAAAGTTATTAAAGAAAAACCGATTTTCAGTAGTGTCCTTTAAGGGCACATATCTCTGTAAAGATGGGTTTTAGGAAAACATTTATAGAAACATCTTTGCTTTTTTTTTACGTATTTTATATGAATCCCGAGAGATTGCCCACCTATTTTTGGACACCCTGCTATACAGTAGGACATTAAAGAGTGTCGCCCTACTTCACTGCCTATTAAGATTGATTGGTGACATTAATTTTAGGAATGTACTACAGTTTGGGATACACCTCATTAGGCATGATGTTTGGCGGTGGTGTAGCAGAACAACTTTCCCACTGGATAGCCAAAGGCAGACCAGAGATGGATATGCACTCGTTTGATATTAGAAGGATTCTCCCAGAGGCAAAAGCCCTGACAGATCATGGGTTACCGAGACTAGCCATGAGAGTTATGCAAAAACCTATAGCATTGTTTATCCCTACGATCAGAGGCTGTCGGGAAGAAATTTAAGAATAGACCCATTCCATGAGGTTTGTTTCGATTTCAATAACGATATATTAAAAAATAGTTATACCGGGTGGGGTGCATCGCCAGACTAGCCATAGGATATCCAATATAATTTTTGATAGCTTTTAATATTGTCTCCTGTACTTATTTTACAACAAAATTTTATGAAACTATTTTAAAAGTTAATAAGATTGATAAGATAAGATTACACACTAAATTTCGTTATTTTCTAATAAGCCAATTAAATTTCATTAAAGAAAAACTATTTGTATCATCGATTCATACCTGAACCTAATGCATGCATACCATAATACTGCCGTCCAAAGAAAAAACTTTTGATAAAATGGCGTTTAAAGATTTGCCTTTTACATATAAGATATAAAATTGAAGGGGGGGAAGGGTTTTGTAAATTAAATATTTTTTTGTCTTATTGTTAAACATTTAAAGAATATTTTAAGTCGATCTGAGCAAAACTATTGAAGTTATTGTTTAGTTTAGAACCACGTTTCTTAACCATACGTCATATGTACAAAATGGCAAAATTAATTTTTAAGCAGTTTTTTTATAAACATATCGATTTTTTCCAACAATAGAAAGATTAAAGCTAACAGAAGACGAAAACATCAAAAACTTGTTTTTGGAAAAAATGGCACATACGGTGTTTTTCCGTTGAACTGGCAGAATAAATCCATAATGAATAAAATGACTTACTAAGTTTTAATTGCATTTTTACTTTTAATTAGATATTCATTATTATCTATGTATTACTGATGGATTTATTACGGTATGTATTCAGTGGCTACAGCCTAGGCGCCAGACAGAGGGAGTAATAGGCGGCAGCCATGGGGAGTTTTTTAAAAAAGTTTAGGTCGGGTGGGGATTAGAACAAATGGTGTTTTTTTGTCATCAAATATCATTTCGGGTGGTGAAGTAAGACACCTGGCACTGAAAATAGGCGCAACTGAGGTAAGAACCTTTTTTTTGCTCTTCAATTATTTTTGTGCAAAATAGGCGCGTAGTTGTTGTTTGCCATGGTGCTATTCCCGTGGTTTTGAGATTTGGTATCCACGTTTTATCGATCTTCATTGATTCTTTTGTTTTGTTGAAGTTGTTGGTATGTTTGTGTATCTCTATGGCGTCAAGGATACAAAATCTACAACGACGGCCGAATAGCCCAAAAAACTTAAGTTTAGCAGAAGATGGCCGCGAAAGCCTTACACAGTATATACAACTATCTTGTTCTGTGTTAAAGTGCCATAAAAGAGCATTTTTAATTTTTAACTGACTAAAAATACCAACGAAAATAAAAATGTCCTGTTATAATGCTTTTCAGTCATTTTTAAAAAGTATTCGAAATATGTCTAATTTAAGATGAACTTGGAACTAACATTCTATATCTTTAAAATTACTTTTCTTTTCTTAATCATAATTTTCTGTTAAAGAATTTGGTTGCGAGCGGAGCAGTAATGGAGGAAGCTAATTGGATGGGAAAGACCTGCCTATTTCATTACAGAAGATCGGACAGCCCCTGTCAGGGGATACGATTGGTATGGTTATTACGACCACATTAAGAATACGGATCAGAGATACGAAAAAGAGCTTGAAAAGACCTAACCTTTGATTTTTCAAAGAACCATGACACTGTAAGTTCATTTTTGCGTATTTTTCCGAACTTGTCATTATTTTAGGTCTGGCTAATTGTGTAGGGTCAAGTGGGGTAAAAATGACACAATTTTTAAAACTTAAAAAAATATATTAAAACTTGACTAAACTTTTTCATTTAGGTGTTAGAACATCTAAATGGTGTTTTACTATCATGTTGGAGGTTTAAATTTATGCAATATTGCTTTTAAAATTTATTTTTATATAAAAACACCGTCTCATTTTTACATAGAAAAAAGTATAAAACTTAAGGTAAAAAATGAGACAACTGGATTTTACCTTTTAATTAAAACTAATTGATTCAGTGTAAATGTAAACCAATTGTGAAAAATAAAACGTCCTTCTGTTTTTTTTTAATTTTATACAATTAGGAGCAGGCTTCTCTTTTAAATTTATATTCTTGTAACCTGGTCCCAGTTTATTACAAAAGGAATAAATGTATAAATGAATGCCTTGTATCAGATCTTCGACACTTTTCAGTTGTCATTTTTTCCGAATTAAATTGTTTCTAAATAATTTTAACCAGTTGTCACTGTTTTTCATCTTTGAAAGTTGTTCGAAGGTTATTTTGAATAACATAGGTTAGTGAAGTTAGTTAGTTAGTGAACTACTTGTTGGACCTCAGTTTTTGTTAGTGCAAATCCTCATTTTGCCATAATACCTAGCTTAATCGATTTATACTTTAACCAACAGGACTGTTTTTCTTCTATAACTTGCTATATTATATGACATTTTGCATTAAATACCTAAATTTGTGTTTTTTTAGGTCATCTATTGTGTATTTTTTAGCTGTACAAATATACTTTCTTGGCATTTTCAGGCAACCACTAAAATGTTAGAATTATGGTGTATTATTTTTACCGCAATAGATATCTCATTTTTAACCCTAAATACGTCTGAAATTTACACCAAGACTTTTTTACCTCTAATCTCATACTCTATTTAAAAAATACTAGTTTCAAGAGCATCAGATGCCTACGTGTAACCTTTCAGCCCCAATGCGAGTTTAGCAGAGTGAGGATCTCAACTGGTTAAAGAACTCCGGCAAAAGTTAGGAAGGCGAATTTAAAAGTTTTTTCGTCAAAAATTTCCTTTCCAAATATAAGTAATTATAAAAACATTGTTTTAATACATGTGTTGTGTGTCGTGTCGTCGACGACCAAACAAGGTGATTTATGATAAGAAAATTTTATCTATTTTTTATTTGTTCTAGGTTTTTTTTACTATTGAACTCACCTTTTTCACATTTATGTTTTTGGTAGGATATCATTACTTTTTGTAATGAAAATAAATATAAAACAATACAATTACCACTAACCTATTCATTTCTTTCATGATTTGTGTATTCAGTTTGTTTTTATTTTTTTAGATAAAAGGTGAAGCTTTAGCCACTAGAAATAATGTAGCATTATTTAATCTCTCATGCTACACAAAAATGTACCTGGCTGGCCCTGATGCTGAAAAGGCTGCTGACTGGTTATTTACCACTAATTTAAGCCAAACCCCTGGAAGAGTATCTTACACATTGTCGCTAAACTCAAGGGGAGGAATTGAGTCCGATGTTACAATTACTACATTGGAAGAAGGTGCCGGCACGCTCGTAGGTCCCATTTTAAAGGTAGGCATATGGTAAAAAGCACTTAAAATTAAAATAATGAACTGGGTGGGGGTTAATATTTTTACAAATTTTGATTGCAAAGAACTTAAAAAGTAATTAAATATTTTACGATATTCGTGATTTTTTTTATTTTAACACAACTCGTATATTTTTAAATAGTTTTAAAATTTAATGTTTGTTCTTAGAAAAGTTAACATAAGTTACAATTATTAAAAAAAAGAAAATATTTTTGGGTCTCTGAAAAACTGACTTTATAATAATTGATATTATTAGACACTAAAAATTTGCCCCATACACAACAAAAACAAACATACGGCTACTAAGGTTTAGGGACCCGCATATTGATAATGATAAGGTTTTTGTTTAAAGTTAAAGGGGTTGCAACTTAATAAAAATTAAAAAGTGTTTTGTACACGGTTGTTCTAATAATACTATAAACTGTATTTCTCTGTATTAATATGGCCGAATGTTGCGACCCTTTATAGAGGGACTCTGACTAACAAACGATTTTCCCATACACATTTCCCTTCTTTCTCATGCTAAGGGGGAGGGGGGTTCAAACCTCCAAAACCCCCTTATATACGCCCATGAGTTACATGTAGCAAAATTTAATTGTTAAGTATTATTCCTATTTGCCATTAAGTCAAATTTTCGCAGTTCAATAAATGCCTTATATGCAGGGTGTTTCAGAACTATGAGGTCAGACTTTAAGGTGTGATTCCTTATGATATTTCATATAAAAAAGTTCCTATAAACATATGTCTGGAGTTGCTTCCTTACTGAGGATACAGGGTGTTAAAATTTAAGAAAAAATAAGTTTTTTTTTAAATATTTTTAATATTCTTAGCCCGAATTGAATTAAATTTGGTACATTGATTTAAAGTAATAAGGCGCTAATTTAGCCTTAACCATATTGTTATGATTGGGTCCAGTGGCGTCTCAGTGGGCACCGCAACTTATATTATTGAGCAAAAAAAGTACGCCACTGACTTTTTTAACGTTTTTATATTTTTCTATAATGAAGCAATTAATAATACAAGTTTTTAGTCTCTGTATTTTTTTCGTATCTCGCTTTGTTTTGGCCGTTTTAAGTTATTCTAAAAGTAGCCCTAAACAGCATAAAATAAAATCTAAAATTCAAAAATAAAAAATAAAAAATTTTGATCCTAGTAAATAGTGAAGATGACAATTTTCAATAAAACACATGACTGCTAATTTTATTTAAGGCAAATAATTGCTTTATTTTAATTTTTGCTTTTATATTATGTTGTCTATGGGTACTTTTTAGAAGAAATTATAGTAGATTATATTTTTTTCGAAAACGAAAGTAGATACATAAAAATAATAAAAGAAATAAAAAAGTTGTATTATACATTACTTCATTATAAAAAAAAATATAAAAACGGTAAATAAAGTCAGTGGCGTACTTTTTTTGCTCAAAATAACAACAATCTGGTTAGGGCTAAATAAGCGCCTTAGTACTTTAAATAAATGTACCAAATTTTATCCAAATCGGCCTAAGCATATTAAAAATATTCAGAAAAAACTGATTTTTTTTCTTAAATTTTAACTCCCTAAGGAAGCAACCCCGGACATGTGTTTATAGGAACCTTTTTTCATAAAATAACATAGGAAATAACACATTGAAGTTTAATCCCATAGTTCTAAAACACTCTGTATATGTAGAGTGATCCATTTAAAATCTTAAAGTTGCTCTATATTGAAAAATCAGTCATTATGTTTTTGAGTTAATGAAATGCCACCACAAAATGGCGAAGATATGAAAATAAACTTTTAAAAAATCTTAGTCTACGTGCGAAAACCACATCTTGATATTATTTTTACTTAAGTTATTTGCAATCAAAATCGGTTAAAATAAAGACAGCCATCCAAAATTATAAATTTTTTATCAATGATATCTTCACAGGGAAAGGGATATTACATTGTAGCTGGAGGTCTAGCCGGATATCAAACAAAAAGTCACTTAAGAAAACAATTGTACAAACAGAATTTCAAATCACGTCTATCGGAAATAACTGATAGATTAGGAATTCTTTCCATTCAAGGACCAAAAAGGTAATTCAAAACCCACAGTTGATTAATTTATACAGCGTGTCTACCTAAGTTCATACCATACGGAACACTTTTTTATCATTAATTTTACTAAAAAAGTTATTCTTTATAAAAGTTCTGCATGGTCTAAAACCTAAAATGCAATTATCAGATATTATTTTTGCAGTTGTATACGAGTTATGTCAAAAAATAATAATTTTTGTCAAGAGGAAACCCCTATTTTTAATATTATTAAAAATTTTAATAGGGAAAATATGTTTAGAAATCAAAATACCTTTCAAATACGCAAATTCGTTTATTTAAAAGAAAAAAATTAAACACTTTTTCTGCGATAACGAGCCTTTTGTAATTTTTTTCTGTTTTGACAGTCTTTAAGCTTTCTTTACATATTACATTTCGAAATAAGTATGTACTAATGTACAAACCTACATTTTTACCTTTAACGCAAAAAAATGGAAAAAAGTTTTTTAAGTATAATTAAGTTTACATATTTGAATTTTATTTTTAATCCTTAACATCTTTTCTTTATAAAAATTTTCGATATTATAAAAATAAAGGTAGTTCCCTATTGAGCAAAATTTATATTTTTTGACATATGTATGTACCTGCCAAAAATTAATATCTGATCATTGCATTTTGTGTTTTAGACCATGCAAAACTTTTTATAAAAACGATTTATTTTTTCGTAAAATTAATAATAATTTTTTTTTCTTATGGTGCGAACCTAAGTAGACAGCTGTATACATATGTATGTACAGATTTGGTCTTCTTACACCTTAGACCTAGAACGCGCCTATACGTTCTACGTCTGACAATAGGTTGCATTGAAAGTATCGCAACCTTTCACACGCGTACGCGGACGCGCCTGAATGTGAAAAATTACATAACTTTCAATGCAAATCGATTGTCAGACGTTGGGCGTAGGGTGCTTTCCTACGTCTCATGTGTAACGGTAGTATTTCGCAAATATATTATTTTTTGATTATGTTTGTTTTTGGTCCTATATGGTATTTCTAAAAATTTGGTTATATTCCAATATACAGGGTGTTTCAGAACAATAAGATCAAACTTCAAAATGTGATTCCTTATATTATTTTATAAAAAAGTTCCTATAGACATATGTACGAAGTTCCTTCTTTACTGAGATACAGGGCGTTAAAATTTAATAAAAAATGAGGTTTTTTCGAAATATTTTTGATATGCTTGGGCCGATTTGGATAAAATTCGGCACATTTATGTAAAGTAATAAGGCGTTTATTTAGCCCTAACCAAATTGTTATTATTGGGTCCAGTGGCGTCTTAGTGCGCACCGCAACTTATAATATTAAAAATAGGTCACTGTTTTTTGACGTTTTTATATTTTTTTATAACTAAGCAATTATTAATGCAACTTTTTAATGTTTTATTTTTTTTGTATATAGCTTAGTTTTCGAGAAAAAAAATAAAGCAACTTTAAGTCAGTCTTAAAAGCAAGTAGCAAAAAATGAAATCTAAAATTAACAAATAAAGAATCTAAGTAAATAGGGATAATGACAATTTTCGATATAATACACGACTGCTAATTTATTCTAGGGCAAATAATTGTTTTAATTTAATTTTTGCTTTTTATATTATGTTGTCTATGGGTACTTTTAGAAGAAATTAACGTAGCTTTAATAGTTCTTATGAAAAAGAAGGTAGATACAAAAAAATACAAGAAATTAAAAAGTTGTATTATTAATTGCTTTAATATAAAAAAAATAAAAACGTCAAAAAAGTAAGTGACGTACTTTTTTAATCAATAATATAAGTTGCGGTGCCTACTGAGACGCCACTGAACCAAATAACAATAATCTGGTTAGGGCTAAATAAGCGCCTTATTACTTTAAATAAATGTACCAAATTTAGCCATATCGGTCTAACTATATTAAAAATATTTAGAAAAAACTGATTTTTTTATTAAATTCTAAAGCCCTCAGTAAAGAAGCAACTCTGAACATATGTTTATACGATTTTTCTTTCATAAAATAACCCAAGGAATCATACCTTGAACTTTGATCCCATAGTTCTAAAACACCCTGTATTTATTTTATTTATGTATAAATATGCAAATATGTTAAAAAAACTTTTTGCTTGTAGTTTACATACTATACTGAATAAAACTTTACACTTAAATAAACCAAGAGTTTGGACTTCTATTGTATTTATTTTAGTTATTGTCACAACGTTTCAAACAGTCTGATTTCTGTCTGTTTTCAAGCGAAAACTTGAAACAGACTTTTCATACCGTTGCGTGACCAATTAAAATAAAAACAATTAGTACGAAATTATTTTAGCTACTATCACTACGAAATTCTTGTTTGTTAAATTGTATAGCTTATACATATTAATTTATTTATTTAGTCGTGAACTCCTTCAATCTATAACGGAATATCCAATCACAGACGAACACTTACCGATCGGTATGTCCCGAATTATAAAAATTAATAAGCACACATGTAGAGCAATGAGACTAAGCTATGTGGGTGAATTAGGTTTTGAAATACATATTCCCTATGCTGATTGTTTAAATGTCTATCACAAGATAATGGACGCTGGAAGAGGCTTTGATTTAAAACTAGCTGGATTTAGAGCATTAGATGCGCTTAGTTTAGAAAAAGGCAAGTATAATTTACTTCCGTGATACAATGAATACAAGGTTGCAACAGACTTGCAACAATTTGCCGCGCCGAATAGCGCGTCAGATAGCCCCACATAGCGTGAACGTGGACGAAATTCTCGTCGTTCCAAAGGCTTGGGGAATGATTCCGCGGTAATTTAGAGCTTGTCGGTTTTTTGCATCAAAGGCGCGCGCAAGTTGGTTGGTTTGTTTGGACGGATGTTTGGCGAATTGTTGCAAGTCTGGACACAGCTTAAGGTAAACAGCGATTCCAAATTGGTTCGCTATGCGCAATGATGTTGTTTTGTGAATTTTGTCCCCGAAATATTTTAATAGGCTCTTAGCCAAAATTTTACAATGGTAAAAAATTATTTTAATCCATAGTTAAATACGTAACCCCGGAAAAAATAAAATTTTAACAAAATTGTCTATTGTTTTTTTTTCAATAATTTTTAAGGAAGAAGGAATTAAAGTGGTGTATTTCGTGCAAAATTTTAATAAATATCAATAAGTGTAGCAGAGCGCTTTCGGTAAAACCATCTTCAGTGCTACTTGTCACAAACAGGAGTCATAGCCCTGGAGTACATAAGTCGGTCAACAAAAGTTTAAAAGTTTTAAAAACAGTAATTCACATTACAAACAAACAGGTCACATATTAAAATTTGTTTAAAACATATCCCTTACAAAATTATCACCCCTTTGTAACTATCAGATTATTTTTTTATGATTTAACACACCTTAAAAGCACATTTAATTAGTATACCGGGTGACAACGAAATAACTATCCAGCAATTTATTTTCTTCAGTGCAATCGTATACTTTTTAAATTTAGGGATGCTATTTTGTATTACTAGATGCCAATTTTAGATATAACCAGAAGTGATATAAACTTTGATATTTTAAAATGGAACATCCCGTATATTTTTAGGATTTGAATTATACAGGTTATTTCTGACATAAAACCTTAAATATATACCTAGCTCTTTTGCATTTGGAGAAAATGGCGTTTGAAAATGTCCAAGCGACAGCACAATATGTAGTTTTATGGAAAAACTAATGAACCTAACAAAAATATAAAATTTTAAAAAAGTTCTTTTAAAAAATTCTACCTTTAGAGACCATTATAAATAATACTACTTCCTATTTAACCGGAAGAGCTATAAAATTTAAACTTCTAAGTATGATAACACCGGTAATTTTAATGAAACACCCTATATATTTTTTTAGAATTTAAGTTATTTAAGCTATTCCTGATATAAAACCCATAACATACCCATTAATTTAAAGAAAACGGCGTTTGAAAAGGTCCGAACGACATTACAATAAACAGTTTCATGGATATTCTGTCGTCGTCTGGACTTTTTCAAACGCCGTTTTCTCTCAAGAATAGCTTAAAGAGTTTAAATCTTAAAAATATATATAGGTTGTTTCATTTAAATTACCAAGGTTATCATACTTAGACGTTTAAATTTTACAGAAGTTCCGGGTTAAACAGGAAGTAGTATTATAATGGCCTCTAAAGGTAGAGTCTTTAAAAAGAACTATTTGGTCATTTAAATTTTGGTTCTGGTTAGTTCATGTTCATTTGTTGACTCATAACACTGCATATTGTGCTGTCGTTTGGACATTTTCAAACACTATTTTCTTTAAAACCAAAAAAGTTAGGTTATGGATATATTTAAAGTTTTATATTAGGAATAACCAGGGCCAGCCCAAGCGGTGAGCCGGTAAGGCGACCGCCTCAGGCTGCCTGCTTAAGGAGGGGGGCGGCAAAACGATCGTTGTAATGTTAAAATGTAAATGTTTTAAATAATTAGTAATATATAGTGGGCCCTCTTTTTGCTCCTCAAAAATATGTGTGGAAGACAAGAACATTCGAAAAAAAGTTTTTAGAAATTCTTCAACAAACAGATAAATACAGGTGGGGACCTTTTTTGGTCTTCAAAAATGTTGAACCTCAAATTTAATTTCCTTGTAGGGGCGGTAAAATTGTGGCTGCCTCAGGCGGCACTTTTCCTCGAGCCGGCCCTGGGAATAACCTGTAGAATTCAAATCCCAAAAAATATGCAGGGTGTTCAATTTAAAATATCAAAGTTTATATTACTTCGGGTTAAACTGGAAGTAATACACAGATAATATTATATCTAAAATTGGCATCCGGTAACGTCATAAACTTGAAAACAATATGGTTGCACTAAAGGAAATAAATTGCTGGAGAGTAATTTTGTTGTCACCCGGTATAGTCAAAAATTTTGGAATACATCGTCAAAAAGAAATACGTATAGATAGCCCTTTTTTTAGGTTACCACCTTCAAAATAAAGATATAAGAATGGATGATAATCCGATTGAAGCTGGACTTGGAAGATTTTGCAGAAAAGAAGGGCAATATCAAGGCAAATCAATCGTTGAAAGGGTAAGGACTGACGACTAAAATCTTAATTGTTAAATCTTTAATTACATGAATATTTATCTCAATCTGCAGGTAAAACAAGAAGGAATAATGAAAAGAGATGTTTCTTCACCCTACAAGATAATGTTGCTCTGTATGGTTTAGAAACAATATGGAGAGATGATGTAGTAGTCGGGTACTTAAGAAGAGGAAACTATGGTTATGCTTTGGACTGTCCAATTGGAGTTGGGTAGGTTACAATATACTAAATATTCTGTCCATTAAATCTTTTTACATAGACTTAAATTACATTTTTCTCTAACAAAGCAGATTATAGAGAACTACATATAAACAGGTCTAAGTCAATAAATAGGTTGCTAAAAACCTTATTAATTTTTAATAATTTTAAATATTAAATTTACTTAAATTTGGCGTTTGTCTTTTAATGTCATTATAGTAACCTAAGAATAAAGGTGATGGGGACATCAGTTGAATTTTGCAAAAAATCATGTTTTTCATTAAAAAGTATATACTTTAACTAGTAAATTAAAAAACAAAACGCGCAAAATTTAATTTTCAGATTTATTTCACATTAAAATCAGGTAAAATCAATGTTTCTGTTGCGACTTATTATCTTGGACGTTTTGTGACGTTCTGTCACACTTATTTTTATATAGCAAGGTGCTCTTTAGGCTATATGCCCAATATTAACTAGAACTAACCTTATTTTTACTATATGCTTCCTTCTTTTTGCACACAAGTCTTCAAAAAGAAGGGGAAAAAGCACCGGAACCAGTAATTTAATTGGTTGGAAGCCTCAAAGGCGGTCATGCAAAACTGTCACATTGATGGGGAGGGGTCATGGTTAGTTCTGCAGGCGGATTTTGTAAAAAAATAGAAAAGAAATTTCTTTCTAACCTATGCTCTTAGGGCAATCGACAAGAATCGTAAGACTTCAGGCCGTCAGAACCTACGTCCGAAAGTGGAGAAATAGAAAGACCTCTTCAGCTCTCGCTATTGTTTCTATCTCTGTCTACACCGTATTACTTTATATAGGTTTTTCTTTATTTTCACATTTTTGCTGCTTTGTTTATGGCGTTGCTGCAAGGCAATTGCCAGTTTCACATTTTTATTTATGTTTTTTTTAATGTGGAAGAGTTTAGGTTCGTAATAAATTTAATGTTTTAAAACTTTTTATTTTGAAAGTACGGATAGGTGATCATATTTGTATTTAATAATATAAATGCCAAAAACCTATATTCTTTTAATAAAAAAAGTTGGTGTTTGAGATCCGCCTGCTGGTTAGTTAAATCTTTTTTATTCCCTAATAAAGCGAATTAATTATAAAAAAGATTTAACTAACCAGAACTAACCATAACCACCACAATGTGAGTTTTATTTACCGGTTCAGGTGCTTTTTACTGTAGTCTAAAAATAGATACGCCGTTTTTCTTAAGAGGATGCCGTAGCACGTTAAATTGAGCTAAAACGCGATTCGCTGCCGTTTTTAAATATTTGTTTGGGAAAAAGTTGTATAAAAAAAAGTTTTTAAAATGATCCAAAGATTATCGGAAAGTTGGTTATTTTTACGGTTTTGTAATTTTGGAAAATTTTATGTGTTAATTATTAACACTACCAAAAATCAAATACCTTTCCGATAATTTTTGGATCATTTTAAGAAACTTTTCTATGTACAAATTTTTTCCAAAACACATATTTAAAAAACGGCAGCGAATCGCGTTTTAGCTTAATTTAACGTTGCTACGGCATCCTCTTAAAGTAATCGTAATAACGACAACGTCGAACGGACATGAAGATAGGCACAAAACGTGAACAGCTGATAACTGTAGGAACTCGTTGCTCGAATAGCAGAAAACAAAACGTTCGTATATTATTTTAGTTAAAAAGTTTTTTTTTATTAGCTGCTCCAAATGTGATTATCCGTACTTTAGAAAGTGTAAATTATTGTAAATGTTGTTAAATTAATGTACTTTGAAGAAAAAATTTAAAAAAGTACTGTCCTTAAAGTAGACCATCACCAAGAGTATATTTATAACTTTATATTACCCATATAAAAATAATTAATTGATAATATTTTGAAAACTAAAACTTTTAGATTATATAGGTAAAGGCAAGTCTTAAAAAATAAAAATAAAAAATTAGTGGCTTCCATTAAAAAAATATTTTTGGTAGTTTTCTAAATTTTATTTTTATTTTTTGAACATCTTGTATTAATATTTTTTCAAAGATTACAAATAATCCATTAAAGTTGGTCCCGTTACACAAGCAATGTGTCCCAAATTAAATAATAAAGGATCCTGCTCCCGCACTTTTTAAGTCGATAGAGAAGAAATTTTCTTTCTATGCAATGTAAATTATATGGCAATTTCAGGAAATTTATTTTCTATCGAGTTACAGAGTACAGGTACTGGTTAGTTCTGTCACTCAAAAATTTCTAAAATGCATCTTTAGTAGTTTCCGAAATCTTCTAATAGGACACTCAACGTGAATAACCTTGTAAACTCCAAAGATTTGTAATCTTGATAAAAAATTGTTTTATATTTTTCAGATATGTCGTCCATCCAAAAGGAAAACCCATCGAAAACGAATTCCTAAAGACTGGTGATTATCAAATTGAAATTAGAAACAAAAAATATCCTGCTACACTCTACACGAACAGCCCATTTGATCCAACAAATCAACGATTATTGGGAAAATACGACAATCAATTTGATGAGCACTCTCATTTTGAAGACTGATATTTATGTCTTAATTTTGATAATTTTATTGTATATATCTTTTTAAAAAAGTAGGAAAAATTAAAGTATTACAATATAAAGAAATGTTAAGTTTAATGTGAGAATATACTTTTAAATATTTAATGTGTCCAAAGATTGTGTATTCTTAATTAATATAAAATACTTATTTATCGTTTGCAATGCGAGCATTCTTGCAATTAAACTTTTTTTAAAATCAAAACTAATAATCTTTTAATTAGGTTTTAATATTTCCATAAACAAATAAGCTGCAGCAGTGGCGGCTCGGGACAAAATATTATAGGTGTTCTGCAATTAAATTACTTAAATAAATGGAATAATATATTCGCGGCGCATTCGCCATTTTATCGAAATTAATCCTAAGTCTAAGGTTTCATATTTATGTAGGCTGGGTTTTAACGAAAATAGGAACAAAAAATATTTACGGAAATAAAATTATTAGAAACTTACGTTATTGTTTAAATATGAGATTAATCCGACGATCCTTCTTCGAAGCGAATCGATCAATAACTCTGTCAATAAAGTCCGTGATTTTTAATATAGTCTTTTTCAATGGAGAGCATGGCCAATGCAGTTAAACGATCTTGTGACATGGTATTTCGAAGGAAGGTCTTTATTCGCTTAAGTGTAGAAAAAAACCTTTCAGCCTCTGATGTCGATATAGGAGTAGTTATTAAAATATCTAGCACATTTTGTGTCTCTTTGAAAGTGCTTTCTAAATTATTTTGTATTAAAAAAATTTAAAAGTGGTGAACTACCCTCTTCGCCTGCAAAAAGTACACATGGATAGCAAAAAGGGCATTTTCCTCTTACATTCACAAATCCAGTCATTCCGGGAATAAATATCTCTATTGAAATGACGCGTATAAGGTTTTCCTCTGCTAACACAGGTTACTTCAATCACGATGTCCGGTAACGGTCTACCACTAGTTTTTAGTTCAAGTTTCTCTTCACATAAATATTTAAAAAATCGTTTAACGTTCACTAAATTATGCACCACATCCATTGTCTATAAACACTAAACACACAACCAAATAAAAATAAAAATATAAACTTGTCGACTACCAAAAGCGCGATATAAAAAATGTCTAAATAACCTGTAAAGTGCTACCGCGACTGCCGCACAACAATAACCAAAATTTACGTATTTTAGCAGCCGAATTTTGCCCAACGACAAGTGCATTAGGCATAGAGGAAATTGAAACAATCGGGCGGCGCACCGAAAAGAGTCGCTCAGTTTAGTCAATGCAATAACGTCGCAAGAGACTGAAAATTATTTAAGATGGTCCACTGCGCAGTAATCTATGATGCGTCGCCACTGGGTGAAGATGAGTGTGCCTACTATACTAGAGTTCTCGGCCGGAAACTGGTTATTTTAGTTTTGTTTTAATGCATATTTAATATTTTAATTGTAAAATGATGATTGAATGTTATGAAAAAATACCAAACAGCTTAAAAATTCTGGTGGTTCTGCAGCACTGCAGCTCTTATGCACCAGCCGCCCCTGAGCTGCAGTATAATCGGTTTATAAACGTAGTATTCCGTTTTAAAACGTTTCCGTTGGCATTCATAAACGCCTTTAGTGGGGATTATGCTCTTTAAAAGGGCCAACAGACTATGCAATTTGTTGTACGGCAGATTGTACAGGCACTATTAAACACAATCGGTGCAACAACTTGCATAGGTTTTTGCCCACAGACATATCTAGCCTGAACAGCTATCAGTCGTAAATATTTGAAGTACGATTTTATGCAACACAAATTTGGTGGTTTTTTTATGATTTCGACCGGTTGTATTTTTAAACATTTATCACTGAGAAATTATATTGTATACAGTAAGGAAATTAAAAGTCCTCCCACCCCTTTATATTTTGAATGGGACAAGATATCGATATCGGGTAAAATTTGGGTAAAAGGTATCACTCAAACTACTTTTTGGCACAAAAATGATTTCGGTCACGTTACCTAGTGCCAAGGGGGCACTAGCAACGGTAAATTCATTCTAGAGTTACAAGCTTTGAAATTTAACTCCAGTTTGTACATACAGTGCGGTTTTTAAAAGTTCTCTCCCTTATAACTTTTGAACAGGACAAGATATTGAGGTCGAGTAAAGATTGAATAAAAGGGTGTCATTTTAACTACTTTTTGGCATGAAAATATTTTTGTCACGTGACCTAATAACAAGGGGGTAAGAGCAAGCGTTTTTTCCAAATGGAAAGGGGGTTCATGTAGCACCTCGGTTTAAAAGCCCTTTAATTCTCTACTTAACGACACTTTTTTTTAAATCGGCCCAGCCGTTCCAGACTTATAAGCCAATTACATTAAAATCGCATTATTTTTACACTATTTGGCCAAATTTCAAACGGTTCTAAGTCTGGAACGCCTAGACTGATTTTCAATAACAAAGTAGCGTTGAGTAGAAAATTAAAGGGCCTTTAAACTAAAGCGCTTCATGGCCCTCCTTTCCATTTGAAAAAAAGTTGCTAATGCCCCCTTGGCACTAGGCCACGTGACCGAAATCATTTTATGCCAAAGAGTATTTACGGTACCTTCGAAAATTTGTGAAGATAAGTAAGTTCGAACATTTTTTTTGAAAAAACGTTTAAACACGTCTATCTTCTTTTTTGATTTTTTATCATGGTTAAGTCATGTTTATAGGGTGACCCAAAAAATAGCATCGTCCTTCAACTATGTTTTTTTTTAAATGGAACCACTTATTTTTATCATATGATTTCAAATTCTGCTTCAAATTTCAACTACTACAAATAAAGAGCAAACAATTAAATTAATGGTTGTTGCCTATTTTGGACACCCCTAGATATACAACTTAACCTCCAAAAACCTGCTGTCATTCATTCATATCGACGTGTCCCATACCGACCATTTTTCCAAAGAAACAAACTTTTAAATTAAAAAAAATTGTTCCAAGTTATGTGCCTCCAAACGTCTTCAAACATAGTAAAGTTATTAATAACTGTTGACTTTAGGCAAAGCACATGACTTAAGTAATATCGTCAGATTTTGATTCTAAAAATTAATTTGGTGGTCTTCACTTATTGACACTTTGTCTAGATAAATTTACCAAAATGCTGAGTTCAAAAACAAATATTGACGTGTCTGACCATTTATATAAATCTTTGAATTTTAAACGTGGGTGTTCCAGCTTTCATATAGTCACAAGTTTAAGGAGAAATCAATGGTAAATTTCTGTGATCATTGGTTATTTTAGTTATAAGATATGCTACATGAAACATAGTTAAAATTTTATGCATAATGAAAAAGGTAAGGAAAAAAAATCTGTTCAAAAAAAATGAAGTGAGAGACTTGGCTTATTTTTTGGGCCACCCTTTATAGATGAATTTACTAGGACAAAACCGCAGTTTAAAATTAAGATCCATGTGTTCAAGTGATTTTCCCAAAAAAACTGTATATATATATATATATATATATATATATATATATATATATATATATATATATATATATATATATATATATATTTACATCTGAATAACATCCAAGCGCCCTTTCATCCTTTCATAAAACATCTTCCAAGCGTCCATGCCATATACTGTACACTTTGCAGCCTCCCGACGTCCTTACTCTATACTATCCTGCCAGCGTCCTGTATGTATACTTTTGTTACATATTCATCACTACTAAGCGTCCCGCAGTGATGCCAAATTTTTGTGTGTATATCTATATTTATTATAAGATTTCCGGGCGTCCTTTGAAGTAAATTAATAGAAGAAGAAAATTTTATTATGTTTAAATGCTTTTGACCGTTGGTGTCGTGTTTATTCTGAAGTTTTATTCTAAGGGTTCCAAGCGTCTAATAGGTGTATGGTTATTGGTTTTATTTAGTTTACAGTGTACGAGCGTCTTATTATAGGTATATTTAAACGATTTTCGGACGCCCTTTTAAGAAAGTAAATTAAATCCTGCAACAAATTAGTTTGTTAGTAATGGACTAGATTTTGTACGTGGCGCATCTACAATGACTTCTAGAATATTTCCCAAAGAATATGTAAGTATAAATAAAATTGCATTTGTGATAGAGATGTCTCTTATTTGTTTTGTTGTTGCATTTTTAAGTATTATATTTTTATTTTAGTATATTTGTACTCGTGCTAACTCTGTAAAGAAAACAGAAAGGTGGTTTTGTAATAGGCCACTTTCACCACCTCTTCCCTTGATCACGTCTGAAAAAAGTTCTCCAAGAAATAACATGGAACTCATTCAAAATAGTGTTATTAGTTCATCAGATGATTCACACAATATTTTAAACGACACTGAAAATAGTAGTCAAGAAGAAGTTACTGCTGTAAATAAACTTTTTTTATTATTAATTTAAATTAGTGGCTAGGTAATCAGACACAAATTTCAATTTTGGACTGGTCGGGCAAATTGATATGTATCCGATAGAATAGTAACTTAGGCAAAGTATAGAAATTGTATTACTCTTATAGAGGATGTTTCCTAACTACGGTACAAAATTTAAGGAGGTGAGTTCTTATGTCTTTTCATGAAAAAGTTCCTATAAACATAGAGGGAGTTCATTTAAAAAGTAACCACTCAAGTTATCTGCGAAAAGATACAGTTTTGAGAAAATCGCAAAAACACGTTAAGATATTTATTGAAGGGAAACGTTTTTTACAAAAAATTGACGGCAACGCTTTAGCCCCTTAACCCCCAGGTATACCACCCCAAAATTTTAAAATGAGAAGGAGGTCAAGTAATACAGCATTTTAAAGTTCCTGACGAGTACTTTAACATCCCAAAATATGAAGTCAATATCTTGACCTACTACAAAATAGCGGTGCTTTAAAAATTATCTAAATACCTGATTGAGATGGCCGTATTTCCGAAACTAATAAAGTTAGATGTACCCAATGTGATATTTTTTTAAAGCATCTCTAAAAAATCTCTTTATTGGTGATACTAGTGATAATATACACGGTAGGTTAAAAAGTGTATGTTTTTTAAAGAAGCACCTCCTATATTATGTTACCAATTAAAATATCATTAAAAGAGCTTTAAGAAAATACCCCAATAAGTACATATAACTTTATTAGTTTTGGAAATATGGCCATCCCAATCAGGTATTTGGGTTATTTTTTAAAGTACCGCCATTTTGTAGTAGGTATAATGTATTACTCGACCCCCTTCTCATTTAGGAATTTCGAGATGTGGCATTGGTGGTTTAGGGGTCGAAGGAACGCAGTCCAATTTTTTGTAAAAAAACGTCCCCCTCAATAAATATCTTGACGTGTTTCGGTGATTTTCTCAAATCTGTCTTATTTAGCATATAACTAGAGGGATAAGTTTTTAAATTAATACCCTGTATATCCGGACTTGCTTCTTTTCTAAAATAGAGGCCGTTAAAGTTTTTAAAAGAGTTGATATTTTTATATGTATATCGTAAAAACCCTTTAACAAAATTAGGTTTACTTATTTAATGTAATAAGACGCTTGGAAAATTCTACCTAGGTTAAGATAAGTGGGTCCAGTGGCGTTTCAGTGGGCACCACAGCCAATATTACTATGTAAAAAAGTACGCCATCGACCTCTTACAAAGACTTTATATTTTTTCCGATTAGAAAAATCAACTTTCTGGTTTTCTAAATTTTCTTCGCATCTAGCTTTGTTTTCAAGAAAAAGTAATTCTTCCACTTTAGTTTTTCTTCTTAGAAGTACTCATAGACAAATAAAATAAAACATAAACAATTATTTGCCCTAAAATAAATGAGCAGTCTTGTATTTTATCGAAAAATATAATTTTTCTTATGTACTAAAATCGTTTTTTTATTTTATTATATACTTTTTAGTACCACTTAAAGTGGTCCGGACATTTGTTTATGGAAACTTTTTTCATAAAAAGACATAAGAATTCACCCTCTTAAGTTTCGTACCGTAGTAAGAAAACACCCTGTATATTGTTCCATTTTTTTAAATTTCCATATCATTTATAACAAAGTATACTACTTCTTTTTCTTTTATATGAAAGTAGTTTCTTTTATTAAAAGTTATACAGGGTGTTTTCCAAAGGTTGATGGTATATAAAACCTTTTTATAAGTATTTTACTGTAACTATTATTACTATTAATAAATTGCATGATTCCTCTACGAGGTTTGACAAAAATGTGATTTTTGCTGAACCATAAAGTACCTGTAATTTTGATAATAATAAACATTATTATAAAGAAAAGGTGTTTAGACTTAAAAATAACGTGTAAATATGTAAACTTGTTAATCTACCGGAAAACTAACTTTTATTTTCTGTTATAACTGTAAAATTTAGGTTTTTACACGGTGACGGTTTTTCGTTGTCACTGCAGGTTATGGCAAAAACAAAAGATAGAAAAAAACTGATGGCACATTCTGGGTTTCAATTTTTAAAACTTTAGCGGTAGAAGTAAGTCATATCTTACGTATGATTCGTTTTAAAGATAAACTGTGTTTTTTTTATTAATTTTGTTATAAGAGATTAAACAAAAATTTAGATTGCATAGTTTTGGAGATTCTTATGTAGAGTTGACTCCAGTGGCGTACCTATATTTTTCTATGGACTTTTATTTTGAACTTAGAACCCGCAGTTTTTTTTTATGGAACACCCTTTATACCTTATTATCATGGGTAGGGTATCCTAAAAAGCCGTAAAAAAATATTAAATTATTATTTCCAATGTTTTATAGTTTTGGAAATATATCTATCGTCAAGGGCTCGGTAATAAACTGCCATTTTTGAATAAAACCCCCTGGATATTTTTTTACCATTAAAAAAAAATAAGAAAATACAGTATTTGATATGTCTATCTTTAATAGTTTCAAAAATATGAGCGTCTAAATTTCAAAAAATTATGTTTTATATTCACTATGTTTATAACTATCTTTAAGCAATTAATGCGTTAGATATGTGTAATGAGAATTATATCTCCTATTATTTAGATTCGTATAGCCTCATATCCAGAACTTCTATTAAAGATATAAATATCAGATGTGATATTTTCTTTAGGATCCTTAAAATATCTTTTTAATTGAGATACAATATACAGAGGGTTTCATTTAAAAATGCTATTTTATTAGCAAGCTCTTGAGGTGGTAATCTTTTCAAAATTAGTAAAAGTTGGATAACTCAAATGTGAAATTTTTTGCGGTTTTTAAGGGCACTTTTTAATAATAATAAAATAAAGAGGAGTCTTATTTAAAATAAGAAAATTATAACTTTGTGTTATAACTTAAGTGAAGCTGTACCCCACTGGGTACGAGCCCACCGTTACAAAGTTTGCCGCTTTGCCGCTAGCCGGTTGTATCATCGTCAAAGCTTTACAATCGTTTTAAAAAGTGGCACGGTATTTTATCAGTACCCCGGAAAAGATAAATTAAAAGATGTCAAACTTCGTACTTTCGTTTTTAAACAAGAATTGATTTGACTAAAATGGTTATTTTTAACATTTTTTTAGATGGATAATAGCGATATTGAATCAACTTTTGATAATTCTGACCGTGATCCTGATTATGAGCTTAAGGAAAGCGATTTAGTAAGTTCCAAAATTAATAAAATTACAAACAATTAAAATATATTTTAAAATTTAAAGTTTAAAATTTATTATTTAACTTTAAGGATGAAGAAAGGTATATTAAAAAAGACCAGGTGGATCAAAACCTAGCAAATGATACAAAAATTCAAACTTGTGAAGTAGAAAAGGTATGTACAACACCAATAATTTGTTTTTTTAATACCCTTTATTATTAAGCTGGTACGTCTCTTAGGCTTAAAGTTTTGCTCTTTTTGCATGTTTTTTTTTAAGTATAACTTTTGGCGAAATTTTATTGGGATTAAAAAAAAGAATTATTTTAGGCAGTTAAATTTATCTTTTTACTTTGGAATGCTAGTTTATAAGACTGATGTAAAGATCTTAAAATAAAAATGAACGCATTAACAAAAAAAAAATGTTTTAGATAAAATCATCAGATAATAGATCAAGTCAGTCTTCTCAGATTTCAACTCCACCAGTTACAGACATTTTTGGAGAATACAAAAATAACGGACTTCGTAAAGGACATAAAAAAGATTTTTGCTTTTCTTGTGAAACAGCCGTATTAAATTTTGCAAGACATTTACGAAGAAATCATTCTTTAGAAACAGAGGTACAAAAATTTTTTCACTTCCCGCCAAGAGTCTGGAACGCAAAAAGCTTCTGGAAGCTGTTCGAAAAAAAGAAAACTATATTATGAGTAGCATAACCTGTAAGCCTGTTCAACAACCTCGAGTTTCTGGTAATAACAAATTATTACCATGTGACAATTGTCTCGGCTATTTTTCACCAAAATTACTATGGCGACATCGCAACAGATGTACCGGTAAAAAGGCAAAGGTCATCAATCGAATGCGCAAAATTTTCTACTTAAAGGACGAGATATTGATCCAAAGTTAAAGGAAACCGTTTTTCCCAGAATGAGGCCAGACGAAATATCCATGGTAGCGAAAAAAGATTTTCTTATTTGCGAGTTCGGAGCAAGATATATTAAAATCCACCAAGAAAAGCACCAAGTGAACGTGGCTTCCCGCAAAATGAGGGAGCTTGCAAAGCTTTTTATTGAAGTTAAAAAATTGGAACCATCAATTAAGTGTTTTTCGACGCTTTGAAGCCGGAATATTTTGACGTTATTGTTTCGGCAACTAAAACAGCAGCAAAATATATTGCTGAAAAAGATTTATACGAGTCTCCTACTTATGCCCTTAATATGGGTACTACAATAAAAAAATATGCAGAAATAGGTATTTTGTATGTTTTAAAGCGAAAGCAAGTTGGACTTTCATTAAGTTCTGCTGAGAGAGAGGCAGAACTTAAAACTTTTATTCAAATTGTAAATTCGCAATGGAAGTACGAAATATCTAATCAAGCAATTAACGATTTAAATTTGAACAAATGGAATAAAATTACGTTAGTTCCATTAGCAGGTGACCTTAAATTATTAAAAGAGTTTCTTGTTTTAAAGGCAAATTCTGCAATAGATGCCTTAAATAAAAATAACAGCCATAAGGAGCAGTATATAATTCTTCTTGAGACTATTTTCTGCAGAATTATACTACTTAATAGGAGACGACCAGGAGAACTTCAAAGATTGCCCTTGGACGTCTACTTAAAGTCCGATTCTTATAAATCCAATTATGAAGAATTTTCCAATATAGGAACGGCTTCCGAAAAAATTCTTTTAAAAAAATTTAAAAGGGTAGTAATACGAGGAAAGAGAGGTCGAGGCGTTCCTGTACTTTTTAGCACCGACGTGCAAGAACATATTAAAATACTGCTAAGATACAGGGAAAACATTTTTAATAATAAAAACAATTATCTGTTTGGCAGACCAAATTTCAGTGCGCCAATTTGCGGGTATAAGGTATTAAAAAAATACGCAGAGTTATGTGGGGCAAAAAACCCAAAGGCCATAACAGCAACAAAGCTACGTAAACATCTAGCCACATTAACCCAAATTTTCAGTATGACCAATAATGACCTAGAACAACTTGCTAATTTTATGGGTCATACGTTAGACGTGCACAGAGGGAATTATAGATTGCCTGATGACGTTTATCAAACGGCTAAGATCTCCAAGCTCCTTTTATTGATGGAAAAAGGAGGAGCTGCCGAATTTAAGGGAAAACCTTTAAACGAAATTGAACTTAATTTAGAAGAAGACCTAAATGACATAGTTGAAGAATTTGATGACGAGGAAATTTTGCATGATGTAGATGACTCTCCCAATTTGCCATTAACTTCGATAGACTACCAATCCCTCGATCAGATCCTCAAAGAGATACATCTTTTGCCATCAACAACTTCAGAAGGCAGGTTGAAGAAAAAAATACCAAAACCAATTTTACAAAACATTCCCTCTAAGAAACCAAAATCACATCCTTAAGAAGAAACCACCAAAAAAATACGACTGTATGATCTTAAAAGACAAAAACCCAGAGTTACTTGAAAATAAAGACTGGCAAAAAATTAAAGTGTTTGTGCAAAATCAATATGTTAATCAGAAAATAAAAAAATAATTGTATGTGTAGTATTATGGTCCAGTTAACGATTTTCCAGACCTTGTATAAATTAGTATTAAAATCATATTGTTACTAAGGTATATTACAAAGTTTACCGAATAAAATTTGTTGTTTTTGATTTTAAATATACAGTATGGCTTATTTAGTGTGCAATTAATCAAAAAATTTTTATTTGTAATTTTTAAACAAAATATTCCAATATATAGCAATAGTTAGTTGACTCCTATTTTCTGCTGGTCCTGATCCAATAATAATAAAATTGTAAAGATTAGTCTTAACTGATTTAAATTAATATTTTTCGAAATATACAATTTGCGTTAAAAAAAACACAAAAAATCTTGTAGTTCAAAAACTTAGGCAAAAAAATAAATGGTATTAAGAATTTTTTTCTACGATCACACTTTTTGTCTCTATTACTTACACAATTATATTAATAGTGTCAATTTGCATAGGTATATGCTAATCAAAAAAAAATAAGAATTATAAATTATCTCGAAATAACAAAGTGATGACCATTTAAAGAGCATATTTTTACAAAACTCAATATCTGCAACAGCTGACAATAATAACACTTATGAAGGTAATATGAACGAAATACTTTCTTTTAAAAGCTATTATTTTACAAAGTAGCAATAGTTTCTAATATCAGAGTTTTAGAGAATTTGACGGTACAAAAACACTCTAATTAACATATATTTTTTTGTCTTCGTTTTGAATCTACAGGAAAAATTTGGTATTTTTGTGGTTTTTCTAGCGCGTATTTTATATTTTTAAAGATACTAAACTCAAATTTAGCACAGAACTTACTGAGACTATTAGGCATAACATTAGTATAATAAACTTTCTTATTTTTTTACAGCGTGTTATTTTTTTCGGGTTTTGACCGCTTTAATCCCTCCAGAAAATTCTTTTTGACGTGACTGTTTTTTTTAAATTCAAATATTTACATCCCACGTCCATTGCCTAATTTTTTTTCTTGCCTTTTTTAGTATTTTGCACAAGTAAAGTGATTTTTGTTTTTAAATGGTTCCAAACTTTAGGACTTATTTTTAAATCAGGACCTTAAAAAATTAAAATATTTGTTTTCATTTGGGCATAGCTTTAAATTCTTAATAACATTCCTATTTAACATTTAGTTCATTTTTTTTTCAATAATGGTTTACACCTATATAGTTTTTTAAATTTATGACATTCCTTGCTTATCTTTGGACTTTGAACAAAACCGGCAATTGCAAATATAATTTAGAACAAAGCTTTAATTTTAATATAAAATTTAGTTTGTTGCACATTTAATGAGCCATACTGTATATTTAAAATCAAAAGCAACGAATTTAATTGCATAAGCTATTTAATATAACTTATCAGCAATATAATTCAACAGGTTTTATACTAATTTAAAGTGATTCCATTTCCAGGGTAAACATAAACACTGCTACCCTGAAAGCGTCCAGCTGAAACTTTGCTAGGGCTCTAATGGGATTCCTACTAGGCTTATCGTACAGTAAAACTTCCGGGCATCCGTATACGGACGCTTCGAAGCAGGGGACGCTCGGAAGATAGGTATTTCAGAATGTATGGACGCTTGGAGAATAATCAAATGTATATATATAAACAAACTAGGAAATATTGGGGATTGCAGCAATTGTAAGAAAACTCTTTAAGGTTATTCCAAGCTTTCGGAAATGTTTATTTCCATCTTCAGGGATACTAAAATATAACAATTTAAGTTAGATATAAGGTAATTGATAGCTTATTTTCACTTACATCTTTGTGAGGTTGTACAGTGGTTGTTATATTAATTATTATCATGATTTGCACAAGACAGTTAAAAAATGGTCATTCTAAACACTTATTTACGAAATAGGAAAATACATTTAATAAAACTTACATGATTACTATTGAAAATTAAAAAGTTTTATTAAATGTATTTTCCTATTTCGTAAATAAGTGTATAGAATGACCATTTTTTAACTGTCTTGTGCAAATCATGATAATAATTAATATAACAACCACTGTACAACCTCACAAAGATGTAAGTGAAAATAAGCTATCAATTACCTTATATCTAACTTTTGTTATATTTTAGTATACCTGAAGATGGAGATAAACATTTCCGAAAGCTTGGAATACAACACTTACAATTGCTGCAATCCCCAATATTTCCTAGTTCGTTTCTTAACTAGTCAGCAACGACTACCCTTTTCGTATGTATATATATATATATATATATATATATATATATATATATATATATATATATATATATATATATATATATATATATATATATATATATATATATATATATATATATATATATATATATATATATATATATATATATATATATATATATATATATATATATATATATATATATATATATATATAAAACAATCTTTATCATCCGGTGTTAAAAAAAAGAAATATCCGACCTTAAAATTAACTCTGACCTAAAATAAGCCTTATAATCACCTATTTAAATAATAAGTATACCATTTATTACCATAATGTAAAATAATTTGGTTTGTTAAAAGTACTGGTTATATTTGGATAATCTAGATTTAGAGCTTAGGCCGGCAAAATCGTAGTCGCCTCAGGCTCCATTTTTCCTCGGGCCGGCCCGAAAA
Organism: Listronotus bonariensis; assembly: GCA_014170235.1. Classification (NCBI taxonomy): domain Eukaryota; kingdom Metazoa; phylum Arthropoda; class Insecta; order Coleoptera; family Curculionidae; genus Listronotus; species Listronotus bonariensis. Next base: position 53,862 of record JACEGR010000714.1, on the reverse strand, counting down.
ATCTTGCGTGACCGGTAATCAATTATGAAAAAAGTTATTAAGGAAAAAAATTGTAAAAATTGGTTATTGCAACGTCATATAGTCATATGAGTTTGCGAGTGAATTTGTTACAAATATAATGTACCAATTAACCTTGAAATAAAACTGAATTTGTTTCTAAAAGTCAATACAAAACTTGGACGAGCGCACTGATTACACAATTTGTTGTCGATCAAACGTAATCGCAAAAAAATGTTTGGCCGGTCAAACTTCCATGCGATCTAACCTTGTCAAAAAATAGGTTGAAAGACAATGCCACACATTATGCGATAAAGTGATTAAAGAGAAAGCTTTTTATGTATAATTTAGTTCTGGATATATAATTAACACCAGCGAAGTGGGCACAGGTCCGCTAGTCTATACTAATGTTATAAGGAGGTAAAGTTTGTAACTTTGTTTGTTTGTAGCCGCTAGTCTTGCGGAAGAGCGGAAAATTACCCAATTTTGTTGTAATATGCAGCGTTAAATTCAGAGGATGGCTCAGGGATAATCCCCCCGGAGCAAAAAAAAAAAATCCACCCCCACCCCTGAAGAAATTAAACTCTGGGTTAAATCATAAGTATGAATGTAATCTCAAAGTAGTTGTTTGTTTGGTTTTTAATCGTGAGGACCCCTCCGGAAATATTAAACTCCCCGGAAAAACATTTCTGTATTCGACACTGGTAATATGACGATCCTATTTAAAGTATTTAGAGGTTAATTTAACCCCAACTTGATTAAAGTGATGAATTCAGTTGCGACCCTAACAAGAGCTGACAAAAAAGAATGGTCGCCACTAACTTTTTTACATTTTTATTATTTATCCGGTGCGCCAATTTTCCGTACTGACGATTATTAATTAAAGAAATTGGCTTGTTTATACCAAATATAGCAAGATAGGATTACCTCACTTATCTCAACTCGAAAATTTACTTTGAATATTTTTAAAAATGAATATCAATATCGCACACAAAAACTAACTACAAAGTTTTACCACCAAATTTTCTTATCAGTATGCCAGTTTATTCTTACAATCACGATCACACAGAATATTTATTAACAGACATACAATAATTTAATCACCGATAGTTACTACTTTAGTAGTAAATAAAAATAATCAAAAATATACACAGCTGGTAAGAGTACGCAACACCATTTCTATAATTACAATTTTTCAATATTTTTCCTTTAAGGAACTATTAAATAGTAATTAAATTAACAATTTAAAACTATATAAATACAAAATAATTACTGATCTTTTTTAGTTTCTTGAGATACAATTTGATTTTCACTGACTTCACCATTGGAAACCGCCTTCTTTTGTTCTTCTTGTTCGGCTGAATAGCCAAATTCGTTTCTTCTAGTCTTATCAACAGGGTATATCCATCTTTGGTATAAAAATACTAAAAAGACAATATCGTCTCGAAAACAACCTAACCTATACATAGTAGGCATCTTGATAACAAAGGCAAACAAATCATCTATAAAAGTATTAATGAATTTATATGTTAACATCCTCCAAGGTAAATGTGCCACGGACTTTAGTTTGTAATTTATAAAGAGTTGTGGAGTCATCATTATAAAACCAAATGTCAAGAGGTAACCGTAGAAAATATCTAATACAAATGAATACCAGCCTTTATGTTCTAAATATAGCAGAGCATATCCACAGTACCCTGCTAACAAAGGAAAACATAACCAAGATAGGTATTTAAATGCTAGTTCATCATATACTTTTGTGCTTGACTCTACATAAGAGCCTTTATCTTTAAAGACGATCCTTCCATTTTCAAATTTAATATCAACAACCTTCCATATTTTCCACATCTCAATACCAAGTCCAACAAAACAAGACACCCTTATAAGAAAATTAGTTTCATTATCCAAAACATACAAAAGGACTATTAAACTCTGAAATACACTAAAGAATACTGAACGTACTGACAAACCTTCCAGAGAGTTTCTGTTATTCCAAAACTGAATATCATTTTTAAATGCAAGAAGTTCAAACACAGAATGCAATATTGATACTGCAATGGTAATTCCTAGCAGATAGGGGTTGGTATCCATTAAAGTTTCTTTTATGGTATCTTGTTCTTCATCCGTTTGTTGAGGTTCGCCATCGCCACCCCACATACTAAACATACTGTTTTTCATTGCTTGGGCTGCATAGAGCTGCCATTTAAACAAACTTAGTGGTTGGAAAGTTAGTTTAAGTGAGTATGTTTCATTTAATGGCTTGTAATCTCTGGCCATATTCCAGTAATCGTTAGGGTACAGTATGGGTTTATAATGCTCAAAATCATCAGTAAATTTGATATACTGATCTATAGGCACTGGCAAAGAACCGTAAGTCCATAGTGTTTGATCAGTAACCAAGTTAATAGTAAAGTTGGAATGCCAGTGGGAGATAATTTTACCATCTTCGACTTCAGCTTGTTCTGTTTCTCCTGTTAAAAGATTTTTGGTTTTACTAGCCTTTAATTTCTTGTATCTGTAACAAAGAAAACGTGCATAAGGTAGGTTATTATACAGAGTGTCACATAAACACTGGTGGAAAAAATTAAAGAACCATAAAAAAAATCTAGTTTTTAAGGTTTTTCAAGTGACTGTATTTTGCTTAAAAATGGTTGTATTGAAATTTGAAAAAAAGCATTTTAAAGCTTAAAGTTTCTAGTTTTGAGATCTTACGATAATTTTTTAAAAGCGCGCGTACCGCGCAATTCTAATAAATACCGAAAAGAATTTTTTCCGAAATTTTTTTCTGTTCTTTGTTATTTCGTCTACGAATTTGTAAAAGAAAATCCAACTTAACCACTATATAGATCGGATAACTTGTTCATTCAACTTAAATCTGCTTTTTTAAAAGTTCAATACGACTACTTCTAACGGAGATATCGAACTTTAAATAAAAAAGGTGTCCAAAAATATGTGGGCAATCTCTCGGATTCATATAGAACACAAAGAAATAATGTGACAAGTTAAATAAAATAGTTTCCTAAAGTCCTTCTTTACAGAGGTGTGTACCCTTAAAGGACGCCACTGAAAACCGTTTTTCTTGAATAACTTTTATACTACTTGGTATGATGAAATAATTTTTTAAAATGATAAATACCAGTTAGGACTCCTTAAAATGGTATCCTTGTAAACCACACAGCCTTTCTAAGTTCGCCAGGGGCGGATTAACCCTTACACAATGGTAATAATTATTTTTGCACCCTGTATACTAAAGAAATAAAATTATCATTTTTAAATAGCTTGAACTCTTAACTAAAAAAAGGTACTCCTGTCCAATATCGATAAAGCAAAGCGTTTTCAAGAAAAACAAGATTTTGCTTAAATAGGGTTGTATTTAATAATTTTGTTTGTCGGTTCAACATAAGCTATTTTATGCATTCCCTAGCTTTAATTATCGAAGATTATGGGACCCCCACTATGCTACAACATTATTTTTTATTTTCGTAAAAATAAAAAAAAATAAAAAAATTTTATACAAGTTTTTTAGTACCATTTTTAACAAAATAACCTATTGTTTTTAGATGTTCCTACTAAAAAAAAACTTGTTTTTGTTAAAAATGCTTTAATTTATCGACATCTAACAGGCGCACCTTTTTTTAGCTAAGGATTTAAGCTACTTACAAATACTTATTTTAGTTCTTGATTATACAGGGTATAAATAAATAAATAATAAAAAAATCACTATTGTGTAAGGGTAAGTCCGCCCCTGGCAAACTGACGAAGGCAAATGTTTTACAAGGATACCATTTTAACGAGTCTTTACTTGTACTTACCATATTAAAAAAATATTTCATTATACCAAGTAATATAAAAGTTATTCAAGAAAAACATATTTCCAGCGACGTCCTTTAAGGGCACATATCTCTGTAAAGAGGGGCTATAGGAAAACAATTTATAGGAACTTGTTACATTATTTTCACGTGTTCTATATGAATCCGAGAGATTATTAGCATATTCTTGGACACCCTGTATATAGAAAAACAAATGAATATAATAAAAATCAAATATTTTTAATTCAACTGGCTTTGACAATTTTTTCCGCTAGGGCCATATTAATATCACTTCCGGTTTTTCCGAAATGTTGCAAAAATCGACTTTCCTTATAATGTAACTTTAAAAACTTTAATGACACGCCCTGTATTGAACACTACCCGACCCGTGCGCACTTTACCTCTTTATAGTATTAGTACAGATTAGATTTAAATTAGGCATATCTTTAATACTTATTTTTGTACCTAGGGCGTAAAATAGCACTTTAACGCCCGCGGCTGAAAGTTGTTCAGCTGTGGGTGAAAAAGTGCTTTACGCCAGAGGTACAAACAATATTTTTGTACGACTGTAATTAATATACAAGCATTCTCTGTAGTTAAGAGAAAATTTTCCAGCTTTTAATGTTTCAAATAATAATCAGTATACTTTTAACATATGCTTAATTAAAAACTTGTTCTTAATTTTACAACAAAAGTTATTCTTTATAGAAAGTTCTTTATGATCTAAACCCTAAAATGCAATCATCAGATTTTAAATTTTTACAGTGGTTTACGAGGTATGTAAAAAAATATGAATTTTGCTCATGAGGAAAGTACCTTTATTTTTAATAATAGCGAGATTTTTAAAAAGAAAAGATGTTTAGAATTAAAAATAGCCTTTAAATTTTTGATATTGTAAAAATAACTTCTTTCGTCCTAAGCAAAATTCATATTTTTTAACATACCTCGTATACCACTGAAAAAAAATTCATATCTGATAATTGAATTTTGGGTTTTAGACCATGCAGAACTTTTTAATAAAAATACCTTTTTTCGTAAATTTAATAACAAACATTTTAACTAAAAATTTAAGTTGTGAAAAATAATAAAAATTAACTTTATATAAATAGATTTAAGTATTATTTAACGAGGGTAAATAAACTTACTAACTATTCGACTTATGAATTCTTATCATATTTTTATGACCCTGAATGTGCATTATTCTAATATGAATTCTAACCTCTAAAATCTAAAGTAAATAGTTCATGGAAAAATAATTACTATTTTAAATATAACTTTCCACAATAAGCAGTATACAGTGGTGGCCAACTAATTAGAAACCTATAAACAAAAATAATAAAAATCGTAGTATCTCTGTGTAAAGAAAGTTTTTATTTTTATTTTTTACCCATATGTAATGTCTAACAGTTAAGTATAAAACTACAAATAAATAATAAAATTCTTGTTAACATTGTATTTTTAAAAAAGATATAATTTTTATTTGTAATGTGGAAATGGACACCTAATTAGAAACGAAAAAAATAAATTTTATTTTATTAATTAATAAAACAAAAATAAAAGCACTCTTAGTCTTAAATTAATCCAGGAACCTAGTACTTGGTAGCAAACCCTTTGCTACCGATCACAGCCCTGCATCTCCTAGGCATGGACTCTATTAGATGTTGGCATCGTTCCAAAGTAATTGATTTCCACGCAGTCTGTGCTTCTTCCTCAAGATCTTTTAAATTTTGATTTTTTTTGTTTTTTAGTAGCCTCTTTAGATAACCCCAAAGGTTTTCTATAGGATTTAGATCAGGGCTAGATGAAGGCCACTAAATCACATCTACAAGATTATACTGAAACCATTTTTTACTGACTTAGCTGTGTGCTTTGGGTCGTTATCTTGTTGAAAGACCCAAGTCACAGGCAAATTATCATCAGCAAAAGGAAGCATGATGTCTTCTAAAATTGATTTATATTTATCTTGGTCAAGGATGCCATCAATTTTGAATAAGGGACCAACACCTCGCCAGGAAAAGCATCCCCACAGCTTTATATTTCCTCCACCATGTTTTACCGTGCTTGTTGTATATTGTATCTAGGACCGTTTTCTAAGTTTCTTGGCCTTCTAACAAATATCTGTCCATCACTGCCAATCCTATTTATTTTAGTTTCGTCGAACCAAAGTACCTTTTTCCAGTCATTAATGGTCCAACCAATATGATCCCTAGCAAATTTTAACCTTGCCCGTCGATTTTTCTTTGTTAAAAGTGGTTTTTCCTGGATACTCGACCAAACAACTCAGCCTCATTAAGGCGTCGTCTAATAGTGCATGTAGATATTCTTACGTCTGATGGAAGTTCTTTTTTATTTGTTGAGAAGTGAGAAATGGTTCCTTCTTAACCATCCTAATGATCAATTCATCCATTTTCTTGCTTGTTTTTCGAGCTCTTTTCTTTCGCGGAACATTTTCGTGTGTGCCATAATCTTTTATATGTTTTAGTGCGTAGAAAACTTTTTTTTGAACAGTCTAGATGATCAGCTATTTTACTGTAACTCCAACCTCTCTGCCTTAGTCCAAAAATTATTTTACGCGTAGTAGGATCACAATTTTTGTTTCTACCCATTTTAAATAATAAAACGAAAGTTTGCGGCCTTAATAACAAAAAAACTCACTCTTGTCACCACTGAGGTTTGAGAGATACTGCATAGTTTATTTATAGCCGTTTCTAAATATGTGGCTTTCTGCATTTTAATTTTTTTTTATATTTAAAAAATTTCTTATCAGTACCACAAAATATTTAACTTTGAACTCGCTATGTATTAACCTTGAGATGGTTGATAAAATCTTGTAAAGAGTTTAAACCTAATTTATTTTAAATGGCCTAAAATTTTAAAATTTTATTTTTATATGAATCGTTTCTAATTAGTTGGCCACCACTGTATGTATACGATAGTGGGTCTTTAAAAAATGAATAATAGAAAACACTTTTAAAAAAATTGCTAAACTACCAAGCCCATCAAAAAAGAAAATGCAAATCTAATTAAAAAATTATTATTATTATTATTTAAAGGTTAACACTACTTACCGCCCAAATATTAACAAAATAAAATCAGGATTTAATGTAAAATTTAAGGTGGATTCCTAATAAGCACTCTTTTTACTCTACAGGGTGTTTCACAACTTATCCGAAAAACTTTAAGGGCTAATTTTACAATAAAAAAATCATATGAATATCCATAATAGTATGTCCTAAGCGTCTTAGTCTATGAACAGGGTAATAAACATTAAAAAAAAATCATTGTCTTTTAAATTAACTTTTATACCAGATTACCGATTCAGATATGTTTAAAAAATTTAGGGAATGCATCCTATGTACGTACCATAAGACATTTTTTGCCATACAAGAAAAAAAAGATTACCAGTGTCGTCCCTGAGCGGTTTAAGGTAAATATTTTATAATTAAAAAAAAATGGTACGCCACTGCATTTTTCAAAAATAAAGATACTTAATGGACTACTACATTGTACAGGGTGTTTTATTTTCGATGGATTTACGGTATATCCGAAAACCGTAAGGTTTATCAGAAAGGATTCCCTGGAGTTGAAAAAATGTAAAAATTGTCAAAGTTTTAAATTTCTCAAAAAAAAATTCAGAGTCCTATATTAGAATTTTAATATTCCTTACGGTTTTCGAGTTACCCCAAAAAACCATAAAAACTGAAACACTCTGTACAGGGTATTCCATTTAAAAGAAATAACGGCATATTTTCTGACATTTCCCGTATTTTTAAGAAATTCAAGATGGCCAATCAATATATCTTGGCTCGGAGAATTTGGAAATTGTAACAAAAAACAATTGCATGAAAAAGAAAAGACTACAGCCATAAATGTTGCGGTTTTTTAAATAAAATAACCACTTTATTATAACATTTTTGGATTGGTCAAATTTGAGTGTTTTTTAATACGGGTACTACATGTCTATCTTCAACTGTTTTTTAGTTATTGACGCTTAAACAGTGACATTTTCGGCCTATATTATTTATTTAAATAATTATAACAATATAAAATGCATGTAACGCAGGTTACTTTAAAGTCATCAAAGTTCTTACCTATTAGTAGACTTTATTTTAGTTTATCATAATCTGTTTTTTGCTTTCCTGGCATTTTCTTGACACTTGTAATATAGCATTACTATCTTTAGTTTTTCATATATATAATTAATTAGGAAAAACTAATATAAAGTATACTAATATGTACAACTTCTAATGATTTTGAAGTATCAGTGATCACCTGCATTACCTTTATTAAATAATGATATAATTTTATTAATTAATATAAACCTAAATTGTGACTTTTTAAGCGTCAATACCTCAAAAACAGTTGAAGATAGACTTACAGTACCCTGATTAAAAACCACTTAGAATTGACCATTGAATCCAAAAATGGAATAATAGATGGAGAGTTACATTTAAAAAACGCAATATTTATGGGGTAAGTCTTTTGTTTTTTGGCAATTGTTTTTTATTTAGGTTTTTCAATTTCTCCAAGCTTAAGTTGTTTTTCATATCACCGACAATTGGATTTTTTGACCACAAGCCAACCTTTAGGACTTACCGGTTTAACTGCTTAAATGTAGATGTCATCTGATTGGCATCATAATTTTTAGACTTGGGGTCAGGACTGTTTCCTAAACGTGTCACGAAGACATGAATATACAAAGAACCATTATTTTTCATGCCCTCAGTTATTGGTACATCCTTTTCTATCTCAAAAATACCATCATTATTTGGTCCTGCCTTCCAATCCCCATAAATTATATTTTCTTTAACCCAAAATAAATTTGTGTGGTGAAAATTTTCTAATAGTTCAGATTCAGATAGGTAGACATATAAAGTTAAAGGTGTCCCTTCTGTAAAGATATTTCTGGCTTGCTTTACAGGGCCAACTTGAGTATTATTTATTGGTTGATTGGGTTTTGGTGCTCTAAAGAATGACGAAATGAAATAAATTATTAAAGCGCGTACAATTAGAGACTTTGTTATTGAAAGGAAAGATTCCATTCTCGTAGGCTGCCTTTGAGGCTGGGGCGCTGCATTTTCATCCGACTGTAATAGAAAAAAACTTATTAAACTGAGAGCTCACATATTTCATAATTAAACTAATGTAATTCATCTTGACATTCACATTATTCCATTGCATGTATTTAGTTCTTTTCCTTCCATGCTGATTGAAAATATTCCTATTTAGCGAATTAACTTGTACCTCAGGACAACTACCAATATTTAAATAACATTATATTACACCGAAAGCAACACTCTACTTTACTTTAAACTTTACGAAAAAAGTGCCTCTTCATAAAAAGTCCTGCTTGATGCGAAAATACATTTCCACAAAAATAATTGCATGTTGGATGTACAGGGGGACTTAAAAAAGACTTATTTCCAAATTAATATACAGGGTATTTCCTAGCTACGGTACGAAACTTTAAAGAGTGAATTCTTATATCATTTTATAAAGAAAAGTCCCTAAAACATATGTTTGGAGTTGCTTCTTTTCTAAGATACAGGGAATTAAAGCGCTTGTAGAGCTTTAAGTAGATTGACTTTATTAGGGTCTAGTGACGTCTCAGTGGGCAACACAGCCAATATTATTGAGAGAAAAATGTACGCCACTGTCTTTTTATGTAGTTTTGACGTGATAACGTCTTATAATTCGATGGACCCAGCTGCACGCACCAAAAACATGACTCAAGCGGCGTTACCTCGCGCGTTCCATTTAAGGCTTGAAGTGAAAGCGAGAGCGCGAAAGAAGCGACAAAAGGCACAATCTCCGCGTCGTTCGACATCGGTTTCTCTCCTACTAGAATGAGCGTGCAGTGAAAAGTGAATGTGGTGTCAATTGTTTATAGCAACGATAATTGCGGCGATAAAAGTAATGATTCTTTCGACGTTGTCACATTCAACTATCGTCAGTAAACCGACTTTGCAGACAACCGATTTTTATATATATTTTTTCTATAAAGCAACTAAATATACAATTTTTAGTGTCATACGTTTTTTTCGGATTCGGATTTGTATTATAAGATATTTATAAAATACAAACATAAATAAGTCCCTGTCTGTCATATGATTATAGAAACTTTTCTTTGTAAAAGGACATAAGAAATTTACTTTTAAAGTTTTGTACCGTAGTTAGGAAATACCCTGTATTTTAATGTGGAAACAAGTCATTTTTAGGCCACCCTGTACATCCAACATACAAATATTTTTGTGGAAATGTAAAGTTATTAATTTAAAAGTTTCCCATTTGGTAATAACTTCCGAAGACATGCTGTAAATATCTCACCATAAATATAATAATAATAATAATAATAATAATATTTATTTACCAATAAATGATACATGCGAAGAATAATAACTAATTTTAAATGATCAGTGGTAAATAAATATAATAACCTACTAAGAAATATTTCGCGCGTGGGTACTCCATTAATCCACCACCCATCATCAAAAAGAAAAAAGGAGTAACTAAAAACATAACAGATAAGGGAGATAAAACGTATCTAAATAAAAAAATACATATTAACAAATCTAAGTAATCTAAATAATACTTATACATAAACCTTAATAGATATATCTTAAATTAAATATAAAACCATATAAACAGTTATTCACAACAAAACCATTCATGTATAAATCAACATTCTCTAACTTACATAGTACATAATCTTTAGAAACTATGGGGCATTTAGAAGCCATAATTAAACAAAAATAAAAATAAAGCGTAAGGTAAAATCATAATTAAAAAAAAAGGAAAAAAATTAAAATAAATAAATTTTTTAATTATTATGATTTGGCGGATTTCCCAAGGGAAAATAAATTTTTGTCCTCCCTAAAAAGTTGAAACAATGCAAGTTAAAATGTTGTTCGAGTCAACTCTTCAATGAACTGATACTAACTATTTTTGTTTTAAGTCTGACAAAAAAAAGGTTTTTTTCGACATATTATTTATCAAACATGTAGTTCACAATTATTTGATTTAAAATATACCATCTCAACGAAAATCTACTAGCAGATCGGATTCACATTTAAATCCCTAAACTGTGTAACTTATTTAGAAAAATCTATTAGGCTTTAAATTTTTTACATTATATTGATAATAACATTTTACATATAACGAAACAAACAAAATTTTTAATTAGTAAATGGTTTTTATTAAATAATTTTCTTAATTTGTTGTTAGCATATCCTTTTTTATTTTTTATTCAAAAAACATTTTATTCTATTATAATAACTGACATTCTCAATAAATACAACACATTTTTTTGTTGAAAGATGGTTTCCAACTTCTTAACTCAAAGCAATACATTTTTTGTTTCATGTTTTCTGACTCAAGAATAAACTAAATATATTATGCTAACAATAAATCAAGAAAATTATTTAATAAAAAATAATTACAAATTAATAAAGTTGCTTGTGTAAGTGCTACATACCTAGATTTAAGGAACAAAACTAAAAACATAATAAAATGAAATAGCATAATGCAGTGTTGAATTCGTAAATTATGAATATTGGGAATTTTGTCGTTGTTTATAAAAATAAACTCACAATATATATATTTTGAAATGCTTGTTAAAGGGTAAATTTATTTTTTGACAAATATACAGGGTGTTCCATTTAAAAAATCCATCATTGGTAAATATTTTTAAAACAAGAAAATTTAGAAAAATTCTGACTACGCCACTGCATTCTACGTCAAAAGCTATATATTAATCCGTTTTTACCTTTTTGATACGTTATCAATCAATTCAGATACAAAGAGTACCTGAAAATGTAAATTTTTAAAATCGCCCTGTAGCTCAGAAACTAAGATCAGTGCCGTTTCTGGGTCTTCTGTCACCCTGGGCAGAAAGATACCGCCCATGCAAAAAATTTTTGAAAAGCAAAAAAAAGTCTCAAACTTTCACAATACATAACTAAAACCTTTAAAAATATTCCACATTCATTTTTACTTTAACTTTTTTCTTCCTAAAAGACCTCCTTACATTTCACTCTTTTTAAAACACCGCCCTTCATGCAAATGTCCCTGCTGCACCCCCATCAGTTACGGCCCTGGCTATGATGGATTCTTTTGTGTCACAAAAAGTAGGCCAGGTTCGCGAAAATCGATCTTTAATAAAAACTGAGATAACCCGCTGTTGCAACCAAAATGGGACACCCTGTACTTTTGAGCAATAAAGATTGTTTTATTTAAAAAAATGGATTTTTTTGTTAATGTAAACCTTTTATCATGTGCTAAATTTCTATGAAATCAGTAAAAAAATGAACTTTTTGCTAGATTAAATTATTACTTTGTCATTAGCTTAGATAAAAATAATTGAAGTTGATACAAAACAGGTCAAAAAAGGTTTTCACCATAATAGTTGTTGCTCCAAAGCTAAAACATACAGACCATAACAAAAATTGAAAGAATTTTCATCATCGGGGTTATAAAGGTCAAATAAAAAGAGATTTAACATTTAAGAGAATGTATTAAATAGGTCAATTAAAACATTTTACTATAACAAAGGACAAACAGCTGATTTTTGTCACAATACATGTCGTAAAACAATTTTAAAAATAACAATTTCTAGTTTTTAGTAATCTTTGGACTCATTAGCGTGGTGAATTTTTAAAAAATACAAAAAAATTACGCGCATCCAGACCAGGAATAAATAAAATAAATTTTCAATTTCTTGGTTTTAAGGAAATGTCTGGAAAATGATTGCTTCCATCAGAATATATTCTTTTAGATATACAGTATTCTATTTATATAACATCTTTTAATGTTGATTTACTTTTCGTTAAGTTAAACAATACTATACAGGGTGTCTCTAAAAGGTGCAGAAAACATGCACATACTTCAAATATGTTTGTATGTTAGAAAATATGGATATTTTAATTTTAGGTGATTATAACATTTCTTTTTACTTAAATAATGATAATTAGAAAAGTATTCTATCGCAAGAATTTCTTAATGTAAGTAATTTTAAGCAGTTTAATAAAATTTATAATTTTATGGATAGGCGCGTGGATTTAGTTATGTCAAACATGGAGGTCTCCGATGTCAGCAGGTCACACAGTGCACAGTAGGTATGGGAGGATCCATATCACCCTGCACTTAAATTCTGTATACCTCTTAAGGGTACAGCATCCACTAAAAACGTTTACATACAGCTACCCTTAAGGTGACTTTAGGCTTATTTATGAATTGGTAAAAGAGTGGGACTGGACGGACCTGCTGGCATGTGAAGACGTTGACGGTAGCTTAGAGCTTTTCTATAATAGCATTATACAGGCTATTACAAATTCGAGGAACACCATTAGGATCTCGGAAACCGTAAGAGATACAGGGTTGGTTAAATTGGGGCAAAGTTGCGCATTTTTATGCTTAACAATATTCCGTTTTAAAAATTTAAAAGAATTGCAGCCGTTTCGGAATTATCCGGCAAAAACCAAAATTTTGCGAAATAGTTTCTATTGTTTTCTCGGTTTATTTAAAGAGATATTTTAAAACTAACGACACATTAAAATTGCCACTTTTTCTGTTCTATTAAAAAAAGTGGAATATTTGGTTTTAAACTCAATACACTCGTATTTTAATTCTAAATACAACGATATATCACACTTTACATTTATGCGACGTTTTGAACAAAAAAGCATCATCCACTATTTTTTCCATTAAAAATTACGTTTTTAATTCAAACTATTTTGAAACATTTCATTTGAAGGTAAGTATGCATCCATTTATTTCTATTACTATTCATTTTTATTCCTTTTAATAATTTATTTATTCATAATTTAACTAACAAGCTACAAGAATTAAGGTAATTTACATACATTTACGTAAACATAATAAAATAAAGCATTTAATTTAATCACCCGCCTCTATCAACTTTATCGCAGCCGGTCCTAAAAAATGAATGCATACTTACCAGAAAACATAAAAATTTTCCCAAACTTTTGGAGTCAAATCGTTAATTGTAATGGCGAAATGGTGAATGATGATGGTTTTTCGGATCGAAACATCGCACAAATGTAAAGTGTGCTATATCGTTGATTTTAGAATTAAATTACGGGTTTACTAAGTTTAAAACCAAATACTCAGCCCATTTAAAACAACAAAGTTTATGATGGTGGCGTAAAGACGAAACGTCGGATCTTAAATTAAGTGACATCACTTTATAGAACAGAAAAAGTATCAATGTTAATGTGTCGTTGGTTTAACATATCTCTTTAAATAAACCAAGAAAAAAATAAAATACCCAAAAAAATAATTATCAACCTGTAAGTCTTATCAATGTTTTGGCAAATATTTTTGAGATGATTTTGCATAAGGACCTGTTTGAGGAAATGTTGCCCAAGATTTCAATTTTTCAACATACATTTATAACAAACAAATCAACTGTCACCAATATGTGTATTTTCAGAATATGTGGCTTAAGCCATTGATAAAGGCAAACAACTTGATGTAATATATACAGATTGTAAGAAGGCGTTTGACAAGGTGGATCACATCATATTACTTAACCTGCTGATTGAGTATAGATTATCAGAATCAGCATATTTATTTTTAAAATCTTACCTAGAAAATAGAAAACAAATGGTAAGAATTGGTAAATGCTTGTCAGATAGGTTTACTGCGACCTCAAGGGTGCCACAATGTAGCATTCTGGGCCCTCTTCTTTTTAGCTTATTTATCAATTCTTTGCCAGACTGCATACAAAATTTAACTGGGTTGTTATTTGCAGATGATTTTATTTATTTATTTATTTACGGAATAGCTCCATTTAAAACGTTTCTGCAAATTGCAACTTTCACCACAGAAGCAGCGGACCTCCCCAAGATGATTTTAAGTTATTTAAAATTGTAACATGTGCAGAAGATAATATAGAGCTGCAAAACGATTTAAACAGAGTGGTAGAATGGTTTACAAAATGTATTTAAATGTCACCAAGTGTTCAGTTATGACCTTTACAAGAAAAAATAACTATATCAGCGTTTCTTAACCTTTTTAGTAGGACCCCTAATATATCAAGAACAATTTCAAGGACCCCCTTAATAAAAAACACAATTAAATTAGAACAATTTATGAAAGTATTTTGTGATTGCTGACATTTCTTTATTAACTTAATCGTTCATAGACAAGGCTGCCGACCCCCAAAAATATGCTCGGGGATCCCCAGGGGTCCGCGGACCACAAGTTAAGAAACGCTGTTGTAAATAATTATATTGTAAATAATGTAATCCTTGATCGCAAGGATACAGTAAAGGACCTTGGTTTTCTTTTTTAATCAAATTTTTAATTTAATAGCCATTATGTCTCTGTTATGAACAAAGCTTATAAGTCTTTGGGTTTTGTTATAAGAAACAGTAAAGATTGGGATATAACCACAGTTATAAGACTGTACAATGCCTTGGCAAGACCACATTTGAAATATGCCACACAAATATGGATGCCATCAGCAAAAACTCACATAGATCTTATAGAGAGTTCAAAAACGATTTCTTAGATACCTATATGTGGTAAAGAACAACCGATATCCATATATGGTTTGAAACAGGGTAATGTTAGATAGTTTTAATTTTGATACACTAGTCCAAAGAAGAAACAGACAAGCTGTGATCTTTATATTTAATTTGATTATTAATTTTAAAATTTTATACAATTTAAGGTGCCAAAAAAATTAAATTTTTTAAATAATAATGTATTTTGTATAAGTCATAGTAGTATATCACTTAATAACATGTTGATCCAGTGTACAAATTTAGCTAGGGAGCATAACTTTAATATATTCCACATAAAAATCAAACAATTGCAAGGAATGACGTGACTTGTCTAGTTGGTATGTTGCGTAGTTGTGAGTGATATTTATTTAGTAGGCAATTTTTCTCTTACCTGTAATTACCATTTCTGTAAAACTTGGATTAAGAGTATTAGTAAAAAAATAAATAAATAAATAAATTCCTGAGGCTAAAATATGAAGATATAAGCCAACACATCTTAGTACAAAAGTTGATGATTTTGGAGATACAGGGTGTCAAAAATGTATTCGGATTTAGTTTTTATAAATAATTTTGTCAATAATACATGTGCTGTCATAGTATTTGGCTAAAGGGGGATTGGAAGGTAAGAAATACAAATTTGCTATCAATTTTATCGAAAAGTCTAAAGGGCGCTACTTGAGGTATTTTTAAATTAAAAAAAAAAAACTTCTTTAAGCCTATCTGTAAGTACCTGGGTACCAGGCCATGAAGGCCACCAGGGCAATGAGGAAGCCAATAAACTGGTAAAGGAGGGTGCTGGCAGGGCAATGGTAGGCCCCGAGCCCTACTGTGGTATTCCGTCCAGCCAAGTAAGGTCATCTATTAAATCATGGATCATGAGGGAATTCCAAGACTGGTGGATAAGAACACCAGGACAGCGTCAGGCAAAGAAATTCATAAAGGCATACTTGCTGGAATTTACGAAAGACCTTCTGAATTACAACAGGAAGGCAGTAAGAATTATAGTCGGTCAACTAACATGTTATTGCAGGCTGAATAAACACCTGGAAACAATAGGCCTGGCAGAAGAAAACCTATGCAGGTTCTGCCAGGAAGAAGAATTAACCGCAGAACACATATGGTGCTACTGCAAAGCCCTTTGTCATCAGCGGTTAGCAAGACTGGGTGAGGAAAAACCTAAAGCAGCAACATTTACCAAGCAGCCAGTTTCAAGCTTGTAGAGTCTGTATAAAAAGACCGGCTTGGATAGTGTGCTCTAACACAGGGATGAAGGATACACAATAAACCTGAGCAGGTTGCAGTGTTAGAGGATTACAATCCACCTTTAAGCTAATCTAATCTAATCTAATCTAAATCTGTAAGTAACTTTTATATACAAATTCTTCTTTCTCAACATATTTTACATAAAAAAAGGTATACCTATGGTAAAAGTTGATTTAAGAAGCCGTTATTGAGATATCCAGATTTAAAAATCATTTCTTGTATGGCCAGGTTCAAGCTATCCATGGTGTTTCAGGATAATATATTAATCTTTAAGAGTAACAATCCTTGGGTGATTTTAAGAATAGTTTAAATAAACTTATGTCCAAAATGGCTTAACTTTTGAAATACAGGGTGGTAAAATTTTTAAAAAATATGCTTTTTACCACTCTGTATCTCAAAGTTACATACAGAGTGCTACATAAGTTATTTCGTTTTTAATTTTGCAAGATTCTGCGGGAAGGGCTTTTCCTACCACATCATAAACTAATTAGAATGTGTTAAATTGTTATGGGATTTATTTTCTTTACAGTCTTATGTTTACCCTGTTTTGCAGCATTAGGTATATTTGTAAAAGTAGCTCAATAATCATGACCCATTTTTTAGATAAATTGATTTTTCTATGATTTGTATCTTTCTAGTTTTCAATATATTATTATTCACGAACGCAATTTGGTCAGTGCCTGAAAGAATAAGTAAAATTTTTAAAAAGCGCCACTTAATTTGTAGTCAATGTACAATCCTTCTTGAAGGAAGTTAGAAAAAATGGTTTCCCAAAAATCAAGAAGCTTTGATTTGGCAAATAAAAATAAAATATATTATAACTCTTCATTAAAATTTATTTAAACGTGCTATTTAAGAAAAAGCAAAGAAACAGGTAATCATGAAATATAAACGTTTCTTACATTTTGTGCATTGGAAGATCCCTCAATATTATTTTCTTGGTTAGCCACTTGATTACTAGTGCCAGGAGGATTCTCTCTGACTGCTTCACTCATTTTATTGTTAGAAATTGGTAAAAAATATTATTAATTAATTTCAAAAACTACTTAATTTGAATGACAACCTACTAGCATGTGATGACAGACTGACAGCTACAGTGACAGTAGTGACCGTAGTGACAGAAAGAAATTCATTACACCTAGAAGCTATTTTTTCGCGAATGAAACCTTAAAACACGATACGGTTACCCGTAACCTACTTAAAACAACAAACCGTTAGGTTCAATATTAGAGACATTTTGCACCCCTTATTTTGCAATTCCGTTGTGGTTAACTTTATTCTGAGACTGCGCAGTAACGCAAACATGATCCGTTATCGTTATTAACCATACCGGATTCCTTTAATTACGGATGAATACCGAAGAGCTTATCGTTATCTTTATCGTTATTGGTAAACTGCGTGGTTGCCAAATTGTAAAATTTTTAATATCGATTATTTAAGAAGGTTGAAATTTTAATACCGTATTAATTAAAATATTATTGATACATAACGAATAATTAGCGAAAAATTCATAGCAGTAAGAAAAATAAAATAGTGTAAAGAAATTAAAACGGACTTGCATTTTTAAGGATGTTTTAAATCAGTAATTAATTTACATGTTACAATCTGGCACACTTGCTTTTTGGCTTATACTGTATTGTTTACATCTACTTTAAAAACAAAATCAAGGGAACTGTTTGCATATATTAAAAATCAATATATAACTTATGGAGAATAAAAGTAAATACTGATTTTTCGCAAACTTTAAAATCGGTGAACCACAGGCAAAAATAAGGTTATGGGTCGAAAGCGCAGACGCAAGATAAATTTCTTAAAAGAGGTTGCAAAATCTCTGTCTAAAACTGCTGCCGTAATCGTTATGTTTAATAACAATAACCATAAGGAGGCCAAAAATAGTCTGTTATTTTAAGAGGTGCAAAATGTCTCTATGGATGATCCGGGTGTTAAATTTACACAATCAAACAAACTTACCGTGTAGTTCGATTGTAATTATACCAAGCGCCTCGCCCGAAGAGATCACTCTAGATGGTTTAACTGGGTAGTAGCGCCTTTTGGTGCTTGTGGCCACAAATTTTAAAGAAGAAGAAATTCATATATTGTTATTCGGTCTACTCCTTCCAACTTCATTACATTTTAAAGACGATGCAATATTTTGAAAATGGGCGGGAAATAAATTTACCTCAAATTTAAAATTGGGCGGGAGCACATACCTCTAAAAAGAACTATAATACTTACTAGTTTCTAAAAATGGCAGTTTATGCGAACACCAGCTTCTAGTGACTTTTATATCGCGATATTGGGAACAGTCACTTACTTCTGTTGGCAACATCGTTCGAGGTCTGCATTCGCAATGTCATTTAACAGATGATCACCAATCAAACATAAACAAACAAGTTCTTATGTGGTTTTTATTATTTTATGGTTTTACTTTGCTTTTCGGCAGTGTTCTGACTTTAAACTAGTTAAATTATAAGATAAATTGTTTTTAAGTGCTTTAAACAATGGTTTATTAGTAAAACTTTCAAAGTTTACCTTTATGTGTATGAGACCAAACATCATTCATTTGATATTTTTATTTTTTGCTTTAATGCTCCAAGCGACTGATTTGTAAACAATTATTATACATTTTTGTATATATACGCCCATTTCTTAAAATGAAAAAGTAACAATCTAAGTGAAAACTTTGATAAATCCATATCCATAATATAAGATTTTATGGTTTCCGTAAAACTAGTTTGACACAAAAGTATGGTTTGCAGCTTCCTGCAGGAAAGATTGTTTAAGCTGTGCTACTAGAAGAGTTTGTTTCAGATATTTTTGAAAGAAATTTGCAGCAAAAACTTAGCTTATCAGTCAAAAAAGGGTCCAAAACTGAAAATAAATTAGAACCAGAATACAACCTTAATTTGCTCAAGTTAAAACAGTTGCCATCAATTAAGGAAAAGGCTGGCTTGGATATAGCCATTCAAAGAAAAGATTTATTTTTGAGATATACACATATAATTGAGTAACACTTTATGGCTCTTTTAGTACCTCCGGCATTAGGCTATTGCTCTTGAGCATCAAGATGAATTAAATATCTGAACTTTTAATAGTGCACATCAAAGTAAATTGGGTAAGCTTTATTTACAGCAAATTTTTAAAATTATATTAAATATTGAGTATACTAATTTACTTAATATTTTAGATTAAATATGGATCCAAGTGAAAAGGCTCTGGAAATTTCACAAATAAAAGAACAAAATTTATAATTAAGTACTGAAGTAGCTATCTACTGCAAGTGAAAAACAGCTGTTAAAAAAAGAAATAAAAAAAGACAGGTTAAAAAATTACAAAAATTGAAATATTCGTACCGTATGGCCTGTGGAAATAGTATCTCAGAGTATACCATGTATGCAGCAGGTTATAAAGCATTATGCTTACTTTTAAAAAAGGATACCTTTACCAGATAATTCAACATTAAAACAGAAACATGTCATATGTCCTTAAATAAAACCATATTAAATCATTGTGTTTTTTCCCTTTACCTTTCCATATTTTTTTAGTTTAAATTGATATTTAAAACTTATTCCATTTCATTTTCAAGTTAAAAAGATAGAAAAAATACCCAATGTAAATTATGTGCAGTCTAGCACTTCCTATGGGAAGAAAAATATTAACCTTTTTTTTTTTTTTTTCAGGGAGCCGTCTTAAAAAATAACTTAAAAATATATAGCGTGTCTACTTAAGTTCGCACTATATAAAAAACTTTTCATTATCAATTTTACCAAAAAAGTAATTCTTTATAAAAAGTTCTGCATGATGTAAAAACCTTAAATGCAATCATCAGATAATAATTTTTTACAGTGGTATACGAGATACGTCAAAAAATATAAATTTTGTTTAAGGGAAAAGTACCCTTATTTTTCATAATTACGGAAAATTTTTATAAAGAAAAGATATTTAGATTTAAAAAAACCATTTAAATATGCAAACTTGTTCATTTCAGGAAAAAAAGAATTCATTCATTACATTTAATTTTTTTATTAGTGCATACTATGGTGACATGCATTCTTATTTTGAAATCTAACTTTTAAAAAAAAGCTGTCAAAACCGCCAAAAATTCACAGAAATGCTTGTTATCGCAGAAAAAAATGTTAAAAAAGTTTTTGCACTTTACTCAAAACTCATTTGCATATTGTTTGAAAGGCTGTTTTAATCCTGAACATTTTTTTCCTTATAAAAATTTTTGATATTATGAAAAATAAGGATACTTTCCTCTTGACAAAATTCATATTTTTTAACACACCTCGTATACCACTGTAAAAAATTGGAACTGAATAATTGCATATTAGCTTTTAGACCATGCAAAACTTTTACAAAGAATAACTCTTTTTTTTCGTAAAATTAATTATAAAATTTTTTTCCAAATGGTGCGAACTTAAGTAGACACGCTGTTATAATAATGTTGTAAAAACAAAAGTATATAAGTTCTTTTAAGCTAATCATAACATTTAAACTGGCTAACGTCAAACGCTAAATTCTTATATCAACCATAATATTATTTTAAAAACCTATTTTTTTATAATAGGTCCGATATTATTTTTAAAAATAATATTTTAATAATAAATAATTTAAAATTTTAAATAATAGTTTATTGTCATTTAGATAATATTATGGTTAAGAAAAAGGTAGTAAAAAGGCCATGAAGGATAAATAAATTATATACTTTTGTCAAACTAAATCTTTTTTTTTTAAATTTAAGTATGGAAAAAAATTATATTAAGATTATATTAAGGATAATTGTGACTTATTCGGTAATTATTCCATAAAGAGGTTGTTAGTAACAAAAAAACAAACAAATATAAATTACTTTTATTTGCTTTAAAGTAAAGTATACATAAGAAATATACAAATACACATATTCAGCCACTTTTAAAACGTTTATAGAAAACTGAAGCTAATAACAAAGCCGGAAAAGGTGGTATCTTCTTTACATGCCGGCATTTTTTGTCTAATCTCTTCCTGTTAGTGTTTTATACGCGTTAGACTATCCTCTTTCCACATATTGCCTATGAACCTTTTGAATTGGCTTAACGTGTATAAACATTTTTAATATTCATATAGCAAAATAATTAAAAACTACATTCTAAACATGTTTAGAAACACAATCAAAATAAAAACACCAATAAAATCTCCTCTTTATATAGCATCCATTCTTCACTTACAACACTACTTTTATATATTCTGTTATGCAGTAAGATATGTGGTTAAGCAGCTTTGAGTGCTTATCTAAATTGTGGTATACGGTGTAGTCTACGTAAGTTGGAGCCATATGGGAAACTGTTTTTATTTTTAATTTTATGAAATAGAGTTACTAATTATAAAAGTTCTGCAAGTCTAAACCTGGAAATCAAAATTATCAGATATCAAATTGTATCATTCATCAATGAGGTTAGGTCAAAAATATAATTTTTAATCAAAGAGTAAGATATATACTTGTATTATTGCTAATATCGAAAACTCTTATAAAGAAAAAATGTTTAAAATTAAAATTAATTCTAAAATGCAATATTGTTCAATTAAAAAGAAAAATATCTTTTAATATTTTTTCGGCAACAATCAAAAAAATAATTTTGTACATTAGTGCATTATACATTTTTTTTAAACAGTAAATTTAAAAGTGTCCCATAATATTTTCAATTATGAAATGTTGTGCACTAATGTAAGAGCCCAAATTTAATATTATCGCGGAAAAATAAAAAAAATTTTTTTGGAAATAAACAAAGTTGCATATTTAGAAGTAATTTTAATTCTAACATCTTTTCTTTAGAATAATTTTCGATATTAGCAAAAAATACAGGTACTTTAATCTTTAAGCAAAAATTAAATTTTGGCCACACCTCGTAGATGACTGACATAGTTTAGAAATCTGATGATTTCATATTAGGTTTTGACGATGCAGGAACTTATAAAGAATAACTTTTCTTTGTAAAATTAATAATAAAAAGTTTTCCATATGACGCCAACTTACATGAGACACAGTTCCACTTACTAATATTTATTTACACAATAAATTAGAATATTTTGTAAAGTGTGCCTGTGTGTGTATGTTAATGCAGGCATTAAAAATAATCAACTAGTGAGGAATTTTTAATAACCACTTTTGTATTACATTTGCTAAAAAGGGAATTTTACAAATAGTATTAAGTCTTGAAATCAGTGGGATTATTTATTGTTTTTTGTTTGTGTTTGTTTCGCCTGTCTTTGACCTGGAGCTGTCTTTTCACTAAATATCTTTTGCCTATTTTTCTATTGTCTGAATTCTCACTTAGGTGACTTCTTATCCCAGTATCTACTTGTTGAGGAAGCTTGAAATATCAAAAAGAAAAAGTGCTTAGATATGTCCACATATCGTCGGTGCGTGCTCTTAAATCTGATATGTGACATGCTTATCCTGTGACACATATTAGGTATAGCAATCGCACTGGACGATATGGACTTTACAAAAGAAAAATGGACCAAAAAACGTAAATGTTTGTGTATGCCAACAGCTTTTGCCTTTAAAGAAACAAACTTTACGTTAAAATAGTTGTTTTGTTTTGTACAGGGGCTCCAGAACCTACAAAAATGTGAAAATGGACCAAGACAAAACTGGCTTCATTTTAATTATTCAGCAAAATGTCAAATAAAAAAGAGAATTGAATAAGAATCCAATATCCTAAAATTTTACATAAAATAAATAATGTTTTTTTTTTGTATCATTTACCTACGTTCTAATAATCGATATAATTAATGTCGAACTTTGTCAATATATTAAATAAAAATGTAAAATCAGGTAAATTATGTAAAATTGTTGTAAAACATAAATAAAATAAATGATACTAAAAATTGTTTATTTGCTTAGAAATTCTAGATTTAGGGTCCTCTTTCAATTCTAAAAACCTTTTTTATTTGACATTTTGCCGAATTATTAAAAATAAAAGCAGTTTGTCTCTGATACATCACATTTTTATAATTTTGAGCCTCTGTACAAAATATAACAAATTTTTCCAAAGTGAATCTTGTTTTTTTAAAAGAAAAGCAGTTGCCATACTTACACGACTTTCTGTAAAATTTAAATTCTTTGGTCCATTTGTCCTATTGTAAAGTCCATCCATGGACATACTGTATAAACTGGCAACCAGATTTTAAATAGAGAATATTTTAGTCATTATTTTTATAAATTTTAAAACTGTAGGTACCTACAGACTTACATACAGCAATATACCATTTTTAATTAAAATCAAAGATTACTAATTTACAAAATGAAAAGAAGAGTAATTATTTTTACTTCACCTAAAGTTGTCAAAGGTTGTTCAAAATGATATTTTCTTTGGTCAGATATAACAGTAGGTAGATTTTGGGAGGGCAATGCTGTGAATTTTAGCCTTCATTTACAGCGTCCACACTGCACAAAAATCTTGAGGCAAGAATATTGCAGAACATACTACATTTCTACCATATGCCTGATCCGGATTTCTTTAACCGCTATAAGCCATTCTCCTCTATGAGGACTTGTTGGTAGTCTTTAAAAAAGATAATTTCTAGGTATTAATAATTTTCATTTGTTGAAGTTTGGGGCGCTGATTACGATTCCGAAGGATTTTTTTGTTGTACACGTTTTGTCTTCGAGATATACATACATCTTTAAACTTAAAAACCAAATTTACTGTATTTTCACTATATTTCTCCTTCTTTTGCAAGCAATTTTTGACATAAAGCTAATTTGGCACTCAAATATTTAATTTCCACCTCTTAGAGTCCCATTATTCTTTTTTTTCCCCTTTTTTTCCATAAAAATGTTAAGTTTCTACTGAAAGGCTTTGCAAAAATGGTTAAAATAAATAAAAAATGGATTTTAAGAGGTGGAAATTCAAATATTAATTGTCAATCTAGAGAAAAACTCAAGAATTGTCTGCAAAAAAGGGGGAATATGCCAAATTTAGGTGAGTTTTCAATTCAAGTGTGATAATTGATATCTCGAAAATAAATTGGCACAAAAATTCTTTTAATTCGTGAGCAGCGTACACCAAATCTTAATAAAATCGGCGATGCGTCCGGTTTGTAAATAATTACCAAATCTAATAATACCATATTTTTTTACCTACTGGTGAAACGTAACATCGCATCCTTTGTTGTTAGAAGTATTAAAACAACTTTGCACTAAACAGCGCGTCGGCATTGTTCAATAATTAAATGTTTTTCTGTAAATCACTTTTTAATAAATCACAAAATCGGCAAAAATGGAATTAAAATTCCAAAAACACAAAATATGCCACAAATCTGAATGACAGAATTGAGAATAACGAGTGACAAGTGACAATGTTGCCAATAGTAGTAAAAGCTAGATTAAAAATAAAATTACTAGAAGCTGGTATCTGCACGATCCGCTCGTTTTATTTATACAGGCTTTAAATACGGGTAATTTATCTAGTTCTTTTGAGAGGGTGTGGGCGGGAGTGATCTTTTCGGGCGAGGCGCTTGGTATAATTACAATCGAACTACACGGTAAGTTTGTTTGATTGTAATTATACTACAGCGCCTCGCCCTCGAGATCACTCTAGATGGTTTAACTGGGTAGAATTTAAAGATAACAAAATATTGCATTTTTAACTAAGAGGGTTTTTTGCATCAAAACACTATTATATTTTATAAGCTCAATAATTTGCTGTTTTTTTTTTTTTTTTTTTTGAAACTATACAGTTAAACATGTTTATTTTATTATTAACCCTCCATTAGTCGCGCTGTTAGAAAAATCTAACAAAATTTTATTCACTGAAGAATTTTTCTTTATAAATTAATCAAATTTCTTTAAGATTCAAGTAATACCTCATAGAGTTGTCAACACAGCATTTCCGCCTGGTGGGGCGGACTAAAAGAACTAATGGCATTTTGTATTTATGATTGTTAGTTTTAGTCTAACACGCGACCTATCACGTTCGTCGTGCATTTCTGAAGTGTTAGAAAAATTCTAACGACGCGACCTTTTACATGTGTGATTTTTTTGGAAGTTCTATTTTCAACAGAAATATTTTTGGTAAGTTTAATGTTTTTATTAGTCTATTTAATGTATAAATGTATTAAATTTAATTTTGATGCTTTGTTTCAAAATTTATATAGACAAATTGATAATAGCAACAAATAAATATAAAAATCTGTGAATTTTTACATTATCGTAAAAAACCAGCAAAAAAAAACTGTGTGTTTCTCTTATTATTTACTACGATTTACATATGTTAAGAATTTCATTTTCTTTGGATAAATATTTAAAGTTTATCATATTGTTCTTTACAGACATGGCGTCACCAAGAACAGAGGCAAAAATGGTTACAGTGGTATGAGGAAACTCCCTCCGATTGCGATGCTGACCTCGATTTAGGAGATGACGTCTCTGAGCACAGTATACATGATACAGACACTGAACAATCATCTGGAGATGAGGTCGAACAATCATCTAGAAATGAGGTCGAACAATCATCTGGAGATAAGGTCAATCATATGCCTTCACCTCAACACTCTTCCAATAAAATACCTAGCTTTTTTGGAAAAAGATGACACTCGTTGGCTAAAACACCTACAACTTAATTTAACCAAGACAAGACGCCAAAACATAGTTACTAAACTTCCTGGAGTGTTGGGAGAAGCACAGAAATAAATCTGAAATTATTAACTGCTGGAATATTTTTTTCCCCGACTAATGTTCTTGAAGATATTGTAAAGTTCACAAATCAAAAGTTAGATGAAATACGAGTCGCTTACGCACGTCCACGTGATTGTCTGCCAACAAATTTGGAGGAAATGATGGCATTTTTGGGTTTGCTATATTTAGCAGGAGTCAAAAAGGCACAACATCTAAATACAAACGAATTATGGGCTACATATGGAACAGCTCCAGATTATTTCCAAGCCACAATGTCGGAACGACGTTTCCATATCCTATTGCGAGGAATTAGATTCGATGACAATACGAGCAGACAAGAACGGGCAAAAGTGGACAACTTAGCTCCGTTCCGAAGCATTTTGATTTTTTGTCAACAAGTGCATAACAAGTTACAGCCCAGCTCAGTACGTGACCATTGATGAAATGCTGGAGGCTTTTAGAGGCCGGTGTCGCTTCCGTCAATACATAAGCAATAAACCAGCTAAATATGGAATAAAGATATATGCTCTTGCTGATGCGCGAACTTTTATGTTCACAATATGGAAATATATGCTGGAAAACAACCTCAAGGCCCTTATCAGTTACCAAACGATGCAGCAAGTGTAGTGAAAAGGCTTATACGTCCTATAGATAAAACAGGAAGAAATATTACTGCCGATAATTATTTTACATCTGTGTCACTCGCCAATGACCTTTACAAAAATAATAGACTAACTTTTGTAGGCACAATCAGAAAAAATAAAAGAGATTCCTCGAGATCTTTTTCAGCGCAGACCCGTCAATAGTACCATGTGTGCATTTGGATATGGTGAAAATAAATGTACTTTGACGTCATATATACCGAAAAACACAAACAGGTACTTATGCTTTCAACATTTCATAATGATGACAAAATAGATGCAGATTCTCCTCAGAACAAGCCAGAAGTAATAACCTTTTATAATGTTACTAAAGGTGGTGTAGATGTAGCTGATAAAATGAAAGCAGAGTATTCTGTTACACGATACAGTAATCGTTGGCCTTTTACGGTTTTTTGTAGCCTTTTAAATATAGCGACTATAAATTCCCAAATTATTTACAAGACGAATACTGGAAAAATTATGTCAAGACGTCACTTTATAACATCATTAGCCAAAGCTCTCATCAAACCTCACATGACCAATCGAGCTTCTATCACTTGTTTATCTCTGCCACTTCGACAGAAAATCTGCTTCATTTCCGGTACAAACATCAACATAAAATCGACTAACCAAGAACCAGAAGCTCCGCAACGTAAACCAAGGTGTGGTTTTTGTCCAGTTCGAAAAAATAGATTCACGCAGCATATATGCCACCTGTGTAAAATTCCCTTATGTAAGGAGCATACTGCGTCAACCTCTTTTACTTGTTTGAAGTGCAAGGACCTACAGGATGACAGCGAATGAGGAATATTCATTTTTAAACTTAAAATTTTTATAGTACCTACTTAGGTTTTAAGTTTAAATTCTCTAGAATACTTTTGTTTAAGTTTTATATTTGTAATTTTTTTAATCCCAATAAACTGTTTCAAAAAATAACTTGTCACATATTGTTTGTATACTTAAATTGGGCGTTAGAAAAGTCTATACACGCGACCAAGCGTTAGAAAAATCTATATACGCGACCAAGCGTTAGAAAAATCTATATGCGCGACCTATGGCGGGATAAAATGATACGCGACTAATGGAGGGTTAACAAATGTAACTTTCCATGCATTTAAAGAAAACTAAAGTATTTATATAATTAAACTGAAATACAAGTACATTTTGAAACTTAAAACATACATATATGTTCCTTTTTCATAACAAACTTAACTTTTTATATTCCAAGATATAAAATATTTAAAGAGAATATACATATAATAGGTATATTCTGATAACGAAAAACAGTTAGATATTAAATCTAATAAAATAACATAAAATTATATGCTTGTATCAGTTTTGAAGCACTGCCAGTGCAAAATTGCCATTATCCATCAATGGCCTGTTATAAAACTTAGCAAACGTTGATGAACTTTGAGTCCATCCCACTGTTCTTTTATAAGATCCCAGGAAATTCCTTTCCGTGCTGCTGATGACGTAGCCGCATGCCTTGTTGAGTGTGCGGAAAACATTTTTGTGTCTACACCCGCGGACTCCATGATTTGTTTTATCCACCTACCAATAGTGGATTTGGTAGCACGATGAAAAGGTGGCTTTGTTGTTAAAAAAAGAAAAATATCTTTCGCTGTTCTTATCTCAGCTGTTTTTTCAATATATGCTATTAAAGAATTGGCAACACATAGTTTTGAATTATCCTTGAAAAATTTTATGTCTAAACAGGGTTGGAACCTATTAAGCCCTGTTGTTTTAATAGAGTCAGGAATATAAATTCGAATGCCTTTTTCATTGAAGCTAATGTTTTCTACTCTAATAGAATGAAGGGTCTGAATTCTTTGACCTGTTGCCAGAGCCAGAAGCATAGCTAATTTTTTGGATAGCATTGAAAAAGACAAAGACTCATTTTCCTCCAAATTATTAAAGTATGATAATATACAACTTGGGGGTCCCATGTTATGTCGTATTTTGGTCTTTGCGGTCTTAGTCTTACAACACCTTTCATGAATCGTCGAATAAGGGCATTTTTCCCTATGTCACCAGGTAAAATAAGCGATAACGCGGAACGATGTTGATTTAACGTACCATATTTTATGGCTGGCTTGTTTTTCAATTCATGTTGAAGAAAATTAAGTACTATATAAACTGTAGCCCCAAATGGATCAAATTTATGTGTGTCACAAAACGCCCACCATGCTTGAATCGAAGAATTGTACTGCTTCAGAGTCGAATTAGAAAGAGACATAAAAATTGTTTCTATACTGTCTTTAGGGTATCCTTTTCTAATAAAAGCTTCCCGCATAATTTCCCGACAACTAGGGTAAGACGGGAATGCAAAGGATGGTGTTTCCTAAAAGGGGAAGTCAATAAATTAATATTTGGAGATAATATAACTAAATCAGATACAAGTAATTTTTTAAATAAGGGGTACCACGGTTGTGATGGCCATTTTGGTACAACTACAACACCTTCTGCACCATCCGCAATAATCTTATTTAAAACTCTTAAAATTAGAGAGAAAGGCGGAAAGGCATAAAAATATATGTTAGCCCAAGAAATTGTAAAAGCATCTACGGCTAAAGAATTAGGATCTTTAAACCAAGATACATATAAGTCACATTTGGTGTTAGCTTTTGTAGCAAATAAATCAATAGTAGGTTTACCAAATTTAGATACAATGTCCTGAAAGGCATAATTAGCTAATTCCCATTCTGTTTCGAGGGATAATACACGTGAGCTTTTATCTGCTTTATTATGTTTAGATTCAACATAAGAAGCATATAACCACACATCCCTTTTTTCAGCCCACTGCCAAATTTTTCGCGCTAAATTATTAAGTTTGACATGCTGCACGCTGCCCATGCGATTAATATAGGCAACGGCAGTCGTATTATCTATTCTTAACAGGATATTTTTGGATTTTATGTGATTGGCATAACACCTTAAGCCTTTAAAATTTAGAGAAAATTCCTGGAAAAAAACTGAAAACCTGTGGACACCTGCACAAAAAAGCGTAATGAAGTTGGAAGGAGTAGACCGAATAACAATATATGAATTTCTTCTTCTTTAAAATTTGTGGCCACAAGCACCAAAAGGCGCTACTACTCAGTTAAACCATCTAGAGTGATCTCGAGGGCGAGGCGCTGTAGTATAATTAAATTATTTTAAATGGGGATACATGAAATTTTACAATAAAATTATAAGATAAAAATCTCGGTCGAAACTCTGGACGCTTGCACTTAAACACATAAAAATTTAAGGTTTTTAACTTTCTAACTTACCTGTGAAGGGCAAAAATGATTTGCAGTGCAGATACCACAGTGTGTTGTGTTGGGGCGAATGTCGTCTCTCTCTTTGTATGGCTGTAATTCATTTTTTTTCCTAAGTCTTCCTCTTTAGGAAAATTAAACACGTTTATATATGGACTACCCTCCTAAAAATATTTTTTATAGTTGCTACAACAGGCAGAAATAAGACAACATACGCGGCATTTAAAAAAAAAAAAGGTTGTCTGCAAAGTCGGTTAGTAGAGGTTGCGGCTCTTGCGCGTAATAGCCTCTTGGGATACTTGCGCGAGAAGTCTGAAGTTAGCTACAGGGCCTAGCGCCCAAGTTAGGCAACCCGGTGCGCGAGTGAAGTTAGCGGGCCTGGACCGGTTGGGAACGGATCGGTTGGGAACGGACCGGTTGGGAACGGACCGGTTGGGAACGAACCGGTTAGGAACGGACCGGTTGGGAACGGATCGGTTGGGAACGGACCGGTTGGGAACGGACCGGTTGGGAACGAACCGGTTAGGAACGGACCGGTTGGGAACGGATCGGTTGGGAACGGACCGGTTGGGAACGGATCGTTTAGGAACAGACCGGTCCAGGCCCGCTAACTTCACTCGCGCACCGGGTTGCCTAACTTGGGCGCTAGGCCCTGTAGCTAACTTCAGACTTCTCGCGCAAGTATCCCAAGAGGCTATTACGCGCAAGAGCCGCAACCTCTACTTCGGTTTACTGACGATAGTTGAACGTGACAACGTCATAAGAAAATACTGATGGAATGGTTGCATTTTTCAAAAGAAAATTAAACAATTGGCACCACATTCACTTTTCACTGCACTTCTTAAGCCGGCTGTCCATGAGAGCGGTTTTCCGCTCGCGGATGATAATTCAGCGTTGTGATTGGTTAGTACAAATTTAAAATGTTTTTCTCGCCAATCACAAAGCTGAATTATTATCCGCGAGCGGAAAACCGCTCTCATGGACAGTAGGCTTTAAATTTAAAATTTGGAAACATCATTACATTTTTGGTAACTCTGGCTTTTATTTTAATGATGAAAGCACGAATATTCGACAATATTTTACTAAACATATATTTAATATAGAAAAAATCATTACTTTTATCGCCGCAACTGTCGTTGCTATAAGCAATTGACACCACATTCACTTTTCACTGCACTTCATACTTGACGAAAACATGTAAATGTACTTAAGTAGGAGAGAAACAGATGTCGAACGCTGCCGAACGCGGAGGCCGATTGTGCCTCTTTCGTGCTCTCGCTTGAACTTCAAGCCTTAAATTGAAAGCCTCAGAGAGCGAGGTAACGACGCCGCATGGTAACGCCACATGAATTATGTTTATTTGTGCATGCACCCGGCTCCACCGAATTATAAGACGTTGTCACGTCAAAAAATAAGTATTTTAAACCTAAATAAAAAAATTGCTTACACTTTAAAGCCTTTTAAAATAAGCACCTCGGTTAAACTCACGGAAAGTAGGTATACTATTATACTAATGCCTAGTCCTCTTGTGTACAAAAATTGCGTAAGTCCGGAACTGCGGGTTGGCGCAATTTTCAAAAAGTCGTCCGTTTACAGAGGCAAAAAAATAAATTTGGATTATAAATGTGAATTAGGATAATAAAAATACCTGATGAGCCCAAAATTTAACAAGAAAATCGGCGGATTCCGTAAAAGTTAAAAATTTTCAACTTGTTTTCCGGAACTGTCACGGATCTGTTACTTTCAACATAGCTGTGAGAAGCCCAATGAAATTTTGATATGATAGTCACGTGATTCAGGACTTCCGAGGTCCCGCAATATTTTTACCCTACATGAGGACTAGGATAGGCTGTGTGTTTATGTTGGAGCTGTTTTGAGTGAGATTAGCAGCGCGGCTCGACCAAAGCATCCTTATCATAGACAAGATTATTATAATTTATGTTACTGTACCATAAAAGTGATTTTGTTGAGCCGCGCTGCTAACCTCGTTCCTCGTCGCTCCGACATAAACACACCCTAGGCTGGTAATGTAATATACTATATACTATTGTATATTTGAAAGG
This sequence comes from Listronotus bonariensis, assembly GCA_014170235.1. Classification (NCBI taxonomy): domain Eukaryota; kingdom Metazoa; phylum Arthropoda; class Insecta; order Coleoptera; family Curculionidae; genus Listronotus; species Listronotus bonariensis. The sequence goes on along the minus strand of JACEGR010000714.1, from coordinate 21,637 downwards.
TTTATTAAAGTCAAATTGGATTAAATTTATCCAATACAGTGGCGTCTCGAACGGTAACGGAACGAATATTTTTGACAAAAAAATGTACGCCACTGACTTTTACAAAACTTATATATTTTATATAAGTTAGGCAATTAACAATAATCCTTTTTTATTTTTTGAAGTTTTTTCGTATTTTGCTTAATTATTCAGAAATAAAATAAAATTTAGTTAATATCTTATCCCTGGACCACACAAAAATCAGGAGGAAAATTACACTTAATCTAGAAAACTGCGTTAGTTTAAATGGTAATCGTATTTCATTAGGTGTTTCTTGTTTTTGTTATGCACTTATTTACAAAATTATATTAAAAATAATTTCCAAAAGAAAATTTTTGCTGTTTTATGTATAGGCCATGCAATTAAGTGGATTTTATTTATTTTCATAAAAACTAAACAATATAGAAAAAACCTTAAAGGCTAAAAAGCTGTATTATTACTTGCTTAATATTATTTATTTATTTATTATTTATTTCAATTCTTCAATACATAGGTTCCTTGAAAGGAACAAAGCATGCGTCAATTATAAAACTTAACCTAACAATAAATATTTTATAAACTAATATATAACTAAACTGAAAAGAACATATAGAGTACAAGTTAATAAACGGTATGAAAGACAAACAGTATATACACTTTATGAAAAACAAAACAGACAGATAAAAAACAAACAGACATATTAAGACACCAGAGAAACAAAGGAAATAAAAAGGTGGATTAAAATTCTAGTTTTAAATAATCCGAATGGCAGTACAAAGGATTTCTTATTAAAACATCCTTAATAAAGTACTTAAATTTGTTAAGGTTATTAATAAAATATAAAATTTGGACAAGTCAGTGACGTACATTTTTTGTGTAAGAAGTACCGCTTGAGACGCCACTGGACTGAACAAATTTAATTAAGTTATATCTTTAATTCGGCCCTCAATGTTACAAATAACACTGCCATATTTTATTAAAATTGGATAGGCCATATTAAAAATATTAATAAAAACCATCAATTTTTCAAAAAAAAACAAAGTTTAACACCCTGTATCTGGAAAAGAATGCATTTCCGGACCCATATTTATACGAAATTTTTTATATTTTCTTATGTAGAATCTGCCCTAAAATTTTCTTAACAACATTTCGTAACACTTTTTAGTATATTACCCCTAAGAGTAGTAGAAAAAGTTTAAATGGTGGTAAACCCTACTTCCGGCAGACTGAGAGCTGGCAACCATTTCTTTTAATAATCCTTACATCATTATTATCTTTCAAGTAATATTGGGTTCATTACAAAAACATGTACATGCAATTTATCAACAAAAACTAATTAAGAAGAATTTAATTAAAGGTACTTGCAGCCAATTTTTTTCAGGCAACCATGTGTAATCTATTCAACTACCACGTATCATTCATAACAAATTGGTTTCATTACAAAAACAGTAGTCGGACTATATATATAGTATTTTTAAATGCAGGAATTTAAACCTAATCCAACGATGTAAAACACTAAGACTTTTTTTTATTTAAAAAAAAACACATTTATTATGTTGGTAAATGTTCGCAATGACATCGCAATTCATCGTCTTGCCATGAAAACAGCAAATAAATAAAGCATGTTGTTGTAAAAACAATTGCTTTCGTGCTTTTAAAAGTTAAAAAAAGACTGGTTTGTGTATATGTAGGTATCAGGTATCTTCTACAATTTTAAAATAATTTAATTTGAAGTTAAATTTGGTATTACCAAGAAAACATCAAGCTATCTTAGCACGAAATTTGAATTAAAATTGTTTAAAAAAACACCAAGCATCCTTTTATTTAACTTTTAAAGCCACCAAAGCAGTTATTTTCATAGTCACATAATTTATTTATTTGATGTTTTCATTGTAACTACGATGAATGTACCCCATTCGGCATCAAAAAGATAATTTTTTACTATCATAATTAATCGCTCATCCTGAAGAAAAGTGTCGCAAGTCGCAACTCAAAAATATTTTTTTAGGGGGAACAAAAATTTATTTTTCAGATCATAACTTAGCTGTTACTTTTAAACGGCAAATTTTACCATTTCTGAATTATAAACGAAGATCATTATTATTAACAGAAAAAAAAATTAATGTTTTAAACAGAAAATTTTCGAAAAAATACGTTGAATTTAAATTTTTGATGTAGGTTACAAATGTAATGTAAGATAATTAGGGATATATCAAAAATAAATAAGAGCCACGCCAGTATTTTTCACATCAACATTTAAGAAAACTTTTAACTTCATTTTAAGATTCACATCTTAGCTCTTTAGTTTGGTCCTGTATTATGTATGTACAGTGTATTTTTAAACATTTAACCTTTTTAATTTATAATTAGCTTATAGTTTAAATTATTTTTATTTAAAAGTTCAGTTAAAAATAACTTATATTCAGTACTGAAAAATCATTCAAGAGTATTGTGTATTGGTGGATAGCTTTCAACGATGGTTCTAAAAAATGCCTTAAAGGTACTTTTATTATATTGGTATCTACTGAAATATGTGATCCCTATGTGACTTTTCAAAGTGTCTTGAACGTTTATACAAGGTGTTTCCTAACTACGGTACGAAACTTAGGGGGTGATTTATTATATCTTTTTGTGAAAAAAGTTCCTAATAACTTATATCCGGAGTTACTTCATTTCTCAGATACAGAGCGTTAAAGATTTAAAAGAACAAGTCAGTATTTTTTAAATATTTTTAAAACCCTTTAACTGATTTAGAAGAAATTCGGTACACTGACTTAATTAACGTAATAAAGCGCTTGTAAAGCTTTACCTAAATTAGGATTATTGGGTCCAGTAGCGTCTCAGTGAGCACTACAGCCAATATTATTTTAAAAAAAGTACGACACTGACTTTTCATTTCAAGTTTTTCGATTTTTTCCATATTAAGCAATAAAAAACACAACTTTTTAGTGTGATGTATTTTCTTTGTATCTCGCTTCGTTCCCGAGGAACAAAATTAAAGCCACTTTAAGTAATTTTAAAAAGTAGCCATAAACAGCATAATATAAAATTCAAAATTAAAAAAATTAACCATTTTGACTTTAGTAAATAAGAAAAACGACGATTTTTGCTAAAACGCACAACTGCTATTTATTTTAGGGCAAATAATTGTTTTATTTATTTTGTTTTTTTATTTTTATATTATGTTGTCTATGGTACTTTTAGAAGAAATTAAAGTGACATTTTTTTCAATGACGAAGCTCGATAAGAAAAAGTTGAATTTGTAATTGCTTATTTAAAAAAGAATGAAAAAACCTAATAAAATAAGTTAGTAAGGTATTTTTTTTTCTCAATAATATTGGCTGCGGTGAGCACTGAGATGTCACTAGGCCCACAATGAGCTTAATCTAGACAGGGTTTACAAGCGCCTTATTACATTAAATAAAAGTAGCTTATTTTATCTAAGTCGGTTAAAGGTTGCTTAAGGTACTTGTCTCACCCGAGGCGCAGTTGACAGAGCTTTGATGTTCGAACCCATAAGTGGCCGGTTCAATTCCCAGCGGGGGAGACATATTCAGGTAGTAGTTATTTAAAAATAACGACCGTGGTGGCACTACCGCGTTATCTAAAAGGTGCTGTGAAATGCATAACTGCATGTTTCAGTGCTTGGACAACGTTGACGGAACAGGGGGAACGGTACTCTGGTATTTAGGCATATGCCTTCGTGGAATGTCAAAAAGATAAAAAAAAATTAGAAAATACCGGCTTTTAAAAAAATTTACCACCCTCTGTACCTCAGGCATAAAGCAAGTCCGGACGTATGTTTATGGGAACTTTTTTATAAAAATACATAAGAAATTTCCTCCTTAAGTTTCGTACCGTAGTTAGGAAAAAACCTGTAAAAAACACTTATTTCTTTTAGTTTGCCGCTTCAACCAGAAATTATGTAACGGCAGGGTCTAGAGCTGGTGTTGCCAAAAATGTGAAAGCAAAACAAGAATTATTTCAAGGAGGCCCAGATGTCCCAGTTCATGTAAAAGGTGGTTTTATGGATCTTTTACTATTTAGAGCGACTTTTGCATTGGCTTTAGCTGGAACAGTAACCTCAATTTATACTGCAATCAGCATGATGACTGCCAAAAAGAACTAAAAGAAAAATACTTTAGGGGAAAATGTAATATAATTCGTACTAAATATATCTATGAGTAAAATTTGTTTGTTAATTTAATTTTTCCTCCCCTTATTCAAAGCATTATTTTTAGTTCCTTTTAGACAAACAGGTCTATTCTCCAATCTCACTTCGCAGTGTCGAATGCGTTAACGTAATGCCGCTTAAAAATCCGGTTTTTATGCCAGATTATATACCGGGTGTCCAGGAAAATGTGGGAAATCTCTCGCACGCGTATGGAACAGATGAAAATAACACGACAAGTTCCTATAAAATTTTTCCGTTTAAGCCCCCTGCGGAGATATGATCCCCTAAAGGGGGCAGCTAGAAATCGATTTTTCGTGAATAACTTTTAAAGCGCTCTGTATAATTTGATAATATTTTAGTACGATGCATACTAGTAAAGACCTCTTAAAATAGTGCCCTTGAAACTTATGTCGCTTCTTTAGTTTGCCAGGGGCGGAATAGTTTTCGCACATTATTGATAATATTTTTTACGCCCTGTATGGTGAAGACACAAAAAATATGTTTTTGGGTAGTTTAAACCTTTTGCTTAAAAAAGGTACTCTTGTTTGACATCGATAAAATGAGCCGTTTTCGAGTAAAAAAGTCTTTGTTTTTCTAATTTTTGTGGGGTTGATATGAGGAAGAATTCCCTTATCATCCACATTTTTATTAAATTCCATAAAAACTGAACATCAACTGCTTAATTAAAAACTTCGTAAGAAGGTTCAACATGGCCTCCGTGAAGTCTGTTACACTCACGAGCAACGCTGAAATGGGGTGGTGCCCCATCATGCATGTAGTACATGTTTCGGCGAGTTTCAAGTGGTAAGTGTTCTACTAAATAGTGAAAATCGTTCTGAAGGAATTCCAAGTAAAGTTGTCCATTTAGACGTGCCGGCAGTACGAATGGTCCAATCAAGAAATTGCCAACGATTCCTGCCCAGACATTAATTTGTTGAAACTGGTTGGTGATGCGAGACAATAGTCGCATGAGGATTTTCGTCAGCCCATACATGCGAGTTGTGTAAATTAATGATTCCATTTTTGCTAAAACCTGCTTCGTCCGTGAAGAGAATCGTGCTAATGAAATTTGCATTGTTTCGTTGCTGATTCAATAACCAGTTTGCAAACTGCATTCTACGAAGTCTTCAGGAATCAGTTCTTGCACTTTTGCAGATGATATGGATACAAAAGCTGTTCTTTAAGAATTTCATGTACTATTGTCTTCGACGTATTAAATTGCGCTGATAATTTTCGAGTGCTTGTTGAAGGAGTGTCACCTACAGCATTTAAAATATTTTCCTCTAATTGAGCTGTACGTTCTGTTCTTCCCCGACCAACGTCTGTACTTCTTTTCCCAAAATTTCCTAAAAGTATGAAGGGATTTAGTAAATGTATTACCTTTATTAAAATGGAATCGCCCACCATTCTCCCTTAGACGTTGGTCAATTCGTTGAAATGTTTTATGATCGGAAAGTATACGATTAGGATATCTATCGTGGTATAACCTCCTGGCTTCCAAAGCATTGCAAGATGCAAGACCATAGATTAGGTGCATGTCTGCATATTCACTAAACGTGTATTCCATATTTCCAATTACTTATTCAAAGACGAAATTCTAAAATTAGTTAAGTTAATATCGAAGTAAAGAATGAATGTGTCACCGACGTGAAAGTTGACAAGTTCTGAAAGGTGGTAATTTTTTCGTACCTAGATATGTACTTAGCAATCTCCCTAACAACATTTGCAACAAATTCCTGACCTGCTACGAGAGGACTTCAATACTGAATCAAAAATTACAAATTACATCGAAAATAAAATATTGTATTATTAAACAAAAATAAACTCTTATTGTTAAAATAATTTTTTACTCGAAAACGGCTCATTTTATCGATGTCAAACAAGAGTACCTTTTTTTAGCAAAAGGTTTAAACTACCCAAAACCATATTTTTTGTGTCTTCACCATACAGGGCGTAAAAAATATTATCAATAATGTGCGAAAACTAGTCCGTCCCTGGCAAACTAAAGAAGCGACATAAGTTTCAAGGGCACTATTTTAAGAGGTCTTTACTAGTATGCATCGTACTAAAATATTATCAAATTATACAGAGCGCTTTAAAAGTTATTCACGAAAAATCGATTTCTAGCTGTCCCCTTTAGGGGATCATATCTCCGCAGGGGGGCTTAAACGGAAAAATATAGGAACTCGTCGTGTTATTTTCATCTGTTCCATACGTGTGCGAGAGATTTCCACATTTTCCTGACACCCTGTAGATGTCGAACGCGACACTAGTAATAGAAATTGAAAAATCGCTGGTCAAGTCCCGAATATATCATAGAATTATACCAATTTTAACGTAAAAATTATATATTTTTACATAAACTAATGTCTAGAAATACTTTGCTTTATATCATTGTCATTGGGCGCATTCAGGCGCAATTGCTAAGCCGCTGGATATGAGAAGTATCAAAATTGTAAAATAAAACCGATAGAATGACTTTAAGTTGACAATTTTGACACTTTTACTCACAGTCAGCGGCAAAGCGGCCAAGACCGTCTAAATGCACCCATTATTTTTACCACTGATCAAGCCTTATCTGTTTTCAATTGGGTCTATAGGGAGCAGGCACATTTTTGGTAAAACCCCTTAGAAATCCACAAGAATCGTGGGTGTCCTCTTTGACAGGTACGGAACATATGTTAAAAAAACAAATTGTAAAAAACGCAATTTTTCTTCTTCATTGGCTAACAACCTGATAAGTAATACTAATAATAAACTGTATGTATTACTTATAATAAAAAACTGTAGTAAAAGAAAAGTTTTATGATTTTTCCTATGGAATGTAATGAGCCAGAAATCGCAAAACACAATATGCAGTAAAAAAGCAAAAACTTTTCCCACACTTTTTATAAGGTTTAAACCTATTTTTTTTATTTACATCCTATTATAGGTAAATAAAGTTTTTATCTTTAAATATTAAAAATGTACAAATTTATTAATTTATTTTTTAAATTTTTAAATATAAAAATGCTTCCTTATGAAGTTGGAGAAAAAAATACTATGTATGTATGTATAGTATATAAAATAAAAACAATGTAGGATTTATTTAATTTAATTAATCATTGACTTAACATGTTCTTTAAGGCCACCCCTAAAATTAAAAAGTGACGTGTCCAAACGTTTTTCGTAAATGACCTGGAGTGCCCAAAATTAGCTGTTTTGTTTTCAAATGGCCACCCTATATATTTTATATAAAACAGTTTTTATTCGGTAAACAAATTGGTGATTGTGGCTTCAAATTTGGATTTGACTTTACTTTAACTATAACAATAAAAATTATAAATGACAAAACATAACAATATATTCTGTCAAAATTTATAGTGATATAGGATGACCCTATACAATACCTGCATAATGTTCACAAAATCATAAAAACAAATTTAATTTTCTTTTACTTATTTATATTACAAATATTTAACATGTATGTATTACATTATAATTCTGAATTGATGATTTTACATAATTTATTAAATTAAACAGATAATAACATCTTACCAATACATCCAGATAAGTTTAAAACTTAGACGGACCTAAAAAATAAAAACAGGGAGTTATATAATAAGTTACAGACAAACATATCAAGGATAACTTTAGTATAAGAGCCAGTAGCAACTTGTAACATGAATTAAAACCTATGTTATTATTAAGAGTTAAGTTAGGTGGCGTTGCCGTTTAAACTTGTTTTACTACTCTATATTTACACTAGTTTATTTAAACTATTACTTGCACAGTCTGTCATATTGATTTTAAAAGGAATTTATTGAACCAACACTAACACACTCATTTGGCAAAGCACTCCAGTTACAAATAACTCTATTAGAAAAGAAATGCTGACGACACAATTTTCTAAAACGCTCACACACGAGTTTATACTGATGAAGTGTGAAAAAATTCAAATTTATGAAGTAATGACGATTGAGGATTTTATAGGTCTCTATTAGAACTCCGCGTGTTCTACGTTCTCTAAGGGTAGTTAAGTTTAATATTTTTAACCTTTCCTCATAACTCAGATCTCAGATAGCAGGAGATAATTTAGTAATCCTTCTTTGCACATGTTCAAGAGCATGGATGTCTTTAACAAAGTATGGATTCCACACTGGAGCAGCATACTCAAGTATGGGACGAATGTAGGTCTTATAGATTTTTTCCAAGAACTCAGGAGACATATTTTAAATGCACGGGACACCATGTAGGACACCGAGTTGGCTTTTTTGACTATTTTTCTAATATGGGTGGCCCACTTCATGTCTGAGCTTATCAGGATCCCCAAGTCCTTATGTGTCTGTACTGTTTTAATAGAGCTATGTATTAAATAGAAATTACTGCAGGGGTTATTAAAACCAACATGCAGAACAGAGCATTTATTTTGTTCAAATCTAGCAAACCGAGTTTCACACCACCTCTCTATGATGAGCAAGTCATTTTCTAGGATGTCAAAACTTGTTATGGGATTGTTATAGATTTTCGTGTCATCTGCATACAAGGAGACTTTAGACTTAATACACTTCAGCAGGTCAGAGATAAATATATTAAACAAAAAGATGGCTCAGAACTGAACTTTGAGGTACTTTACTTGTTGCCCTGAATTCCCATGAGTAGCTTGTTTCAATCCTCACAGAACAGGTTCTGTTTGTAAGAAAACTTCGATCCAACTCAAAAGCCTTTCACATATACCAGACCATTCGAGTTTTTGCAATAATTTTTTATGGCAAACTTGGCCAAATGCTCGGCTGAAGTCCAGATATATAATATCAACTGGTTCCCTTTTGTCCAATGATTTTGTCCAAGAGTTTGTGCATTCGAGAAGATTTGACGTAGCTAATCGGCCTGGCAGAAATCCGTGATGTTGTTCTGTAATTACATTATGGTCAATACAAAAACCCGTCAATTCCTCAAATATTAATTTTTCTAGTATTTTGCACGGAATACATGTTAGGCTAATCTGTCGGTAATTTTGAGTATTAAATTTATCTCCCTTTTTGTAAATTGGGATTATTATAGACTTTTTCACTTGGCATTTTTCCCTCATTCATGAAAGCTCATAATAGGGATGCCAATGGCTGAATTATGAAAGGGCTATTTTTAAGAAAAGCAGGGTGTGTATCATCAGGTCCTGGACTACAGTCAGTCTTCATATTATTTATTGCCTTAACAACTTTTTTCTCACTTAAGTCAATATTAGTTAAAGACACATCATTTCTTGGTGTCTAACTTGTAAGTCAATTGGCGGCTCCTCCTTATAAGCAATCCGAAATCCATTTGCAAATACTGACCCTATTATTTTTGGGTCGCTTATGATGTCTTTGGTATGACTCTTAAGTATAGGTGTACTAACTCTTGATTGAAGAGAGCTTTTGACATATCTGTAAAAATTCTTATTACTTTTGCTGTCTATAAGATTACGCTTGTAATTTTCTCTTGCAACTCTTATACAATTGGTTAGATCATTGTTTAACTCTCTATATGCTGGTAGTCACATTCATCAATTGATCTTCTGTAAGAGTGCCAGTATTTTTGTTTTTGATTTATTTGCTTCCTTAATTCTTGATTCATCCAGGGTTTCGTTTTAGAGGTTTTTACTTGATATTTAACTTCCGATATTATTTTTGTTTAAATTATCAAATAAAATTCACTTTACATTCTAAATAAAGTTCATCTTTACAATTTATAAACTTTACCTTCTTTCTCGTAAGGGAAGTGTTTCTCTTTGGGAACTCCCATTTTAAATAGCCAGCCTCCATCACCCATGTTAGTGTTATATCCAGTTTCGTATGCTTGTCCAGGAGCCTACAAAAACGAAAAACATAAATGTATATTTCCATGAAGATAATCCATGCTATAAAAGGTAATAAATGAGTTAAAAATACATTTGTATCATTAAAAACTATTATAATTTACGTAACGTACAAATAAAATGATTAACAAAAAGAAATTCTATAAATAAGTAAAAAGAAATTGTGAAATATTTTTTTATATTCTGCTTTTTTCCTTTTATCAATTTATGTCTCTTTAGTTTGGTTCAAAACTGGAAATTTTCAGGTTATAGTAAGGAGTATTGCCAGGTTTTAAAATATGCCATCAAAACATTGTATTTATAATGTTTGAATTTTGTATCAAAATCTCAAAATAAAAAATATGAACAGAAGGAAGTATATGCAAGGTCGCCTATTCCTAACCAGTCATAGTTATTAAAATTTCAAACCTGATAAAATTTTACATTTTATGAAATAAATCACAATAATTGTCTACCAATAATCAGAAGCATTTAAAAAGTAATTTTTAAAAACTTTGATAGAAACAGTTGTTGCATTTTTGAGATGTGAAATCAGAATGGGATTGCTATATGTGACTGGAGATTTCGTAAAAAAACCTCATATATACAAAACAATAGATACAAGCACATTTTAAATGAAAGATCCGCATTTTCGTAAAAGAAACTTGAAATCGATATTAAAGATTAAACATTTACAATATCAAGAACTTTAAAATTAAAAATAGTGCATTTCTTTAATGTCCTCACAACCCCTTTTATTTTTTAAATGGGGTAATTTAAAAAATTTAAACTTGTGAAAATAAGGTCAATTTGCTTTTAAAGTTTGAATCTCTCGAGAATAAAACGTTGTCGACTAAAAAGTCCTTTTAAATTTGTGATCAGCGCCGTAGGAGATATCACTATGCCGGAATATGAAATAAATGCATAAATATTATATTTTAGAATAAAATTGAGAGATGAAAATTTCAAGATGGCTACTGGGCGCCATCTTGGAAAAAAATTAAATGGAAAGGGGGTTTTGTGGCACATCATTTTAAAGCTCCTGACGACTACTTTATAACCCTAGATTATAACCTACTACAAAATGGCGGTACTTTAAAAATGACCTAAATACCTTATTTGGATGATCATATTTCCAAAACTACTACAGTTAGATGTACTAAATGTGGTATTTTATTAAAGCTCATTTAAAGATCTTTTTAATGTTAATACTGGTGATGATAAACAGGGAAAGACAAAAAGTATATATATATTTTTAATGAAGCACCCTTTATATTACCATTAAAAAATACTTAAAAGACTTTTAAGAAAATACCACACCCACAAGTATATCTAACTTTATAGTTTTGGAAATATGGCCATCCAAATCAGGTATTTAGGAAATTTTTAAAAAGTTAAAGTTAAAAAGTACTCAAGAGCTTTCAAAAATAATGTGCTACAAGACCCCCTTTCTATTCTATTCTATTGTTTTTTCTTGGTTTTGGTCCCTTCAGGTCCAATCCACCAGTTCTCCCCCTTCTGGACTATGCTTTCCAGGGCTTCGTCGGCGGAAAATCTGGATAATCGAGCTCGTAGCTCCATTATCCAGATTATATATTCCAAAAAAAAACAAATTAACTCTACAATCGATGCAATGCATACATTGTCGGCTGTCAAACCAAGAGCTGCTACTGAAGTTACATATAACCTTCACTTTCACTTCTGACAGTTCCCATGGAGAGCCCATCCATTTCCCGCCATTTGAGAAATACCTCGTGTTCTCTACCAAACAAGATACCATCAGCTTATATCTTCGCTCACAGCGCTTAGCTATCCGGAGGTCAAACAAAGAGTCTCTTTTTATTGTTTTTCCAAGATGGAGCCCAGTCGCCATCTTGAAATTTTCATCTGTCAATTTTATGCTAAAATAGTATTTATGCAAGAATTTTTTATCCCAAAGTTTCTTTTTTCAATTAATCCGTTTAAAAAATAAAAGGGAAGGAGAAGACATTAGAGAAATGCACTGTATATGAGCACTTCCTAGATGTCTATTATTTATATTAATTACCTCAGCCATAACTCTGTGGTATTGGTCTGCGTCCATGGCACTTACAACTAATTCTGGTACATCTAAGGCGGGAATGTTAAGGTTGGCCAATATGAAATCTTTTTGTCAGCATATCTAGAAAAAAAATCAAAATACAATTAAAAGACAACTAAATAGACTACTATTACTATTTTTAACTTTGACTGGTTTACTTACTGTCGGCGCAAGCAAGCTAAACGACTCATCATCTCTAAGATCCCAGTCTTCGAGTTGAGTGTCTTGATCATCAAATCTATTAAAATCAATAGCTTCAATGTCTTCAATAACAATCTCCATGTCCCCCTCAACGGACCAATCGTAAACCAAAAGATCAGAATGCTTCCTAAAAATAAACATAAGAAAAATGTTATATTTAGTTGCTACCAGATATTCAATAAGCTGGTACAGCTAAGATCTTATAGATTATGTGATATTTTATCAAAATCATGGGCATACTACAGGAGGGCAGAAGGGACGGGACTAATACTGAGCATTTTAAAAAATATGTTTCCTAACTAAGGTACAAAACTTCTCTATGTTATTTTATAAAAAAAAGTTCCTATAAAGATATGTCTGGAGTAGCTATCTTAAAAATTTTAAGCCGATTTGATTAAACTAAACCTAAGTTTGTTGGGCTATTTGACCGTCGTTGTAGATTTTGTTTCCTTGACCTTTCGCCAGCGCGAGTGGTTGGCATCTTCAGAAGGTTCCTAGTAGACTACTTGCGTACTACTACTACTACTCATAGTGGCCGCAAAAGCCTTACACAGTATATTCAATTTGATTAAAATTTGGTGTAGTTGTTGGAAATAATAAGGCTCTTATTTACTTTAATTAGATTCAGATTTTAGCATCCAGTGGTGTCTCAGTAAGCACCACAGTCAATATTATTGAGTAAAAAAAACTACGCCACTGACTTTTTTGTAGTTTTTATAGTTTTTCACTTAAGCACTTAAAAATAAAAGTTTTAGTCTCTTCCATTTTCTCTGTACATAGGGTGGTTTTCAAATCAAATCAGTGTTGCCAGAGACCAGGGATTTTCCCTTTTTCAGGAATTTTGTATGACAAAAGAAAAAAAGGGATTTTTAAAGTAAATAAGGGGATTTGTAACAATCTAGAAGCCAGTCTAATCACCATATAACGTCCTTAGGTTTAGTATTTTGAATTATTAAAATGGTGTATTAAACACCTTTTTTACTTTTACATACCTTTTTACTTAAATTTCTTGATTTTTTTGTGAAAGCTATTTTTTGATTGTCATTTTTTTTGGCGTAGAAAATTAATTATCCCAATCAATATGCGGCCCGCAAATGTGACTTTAGATCACAGGGATTTTTATCTAAAATACCCAAAAAAAAAAAAAAGAAAAAAATTTTTTAGAACCACGCAGGGAAGTTTAAATTGAGCTAAAAAATATCCATGCTGCAGTGTCTACTTGGATACCACTGGATCAAATAATTTAAAACTAGTTAGGGATTCATAAGCACCTCATTACTTAAAGAAACCGTACCAAATTTCAAACAATATGGTTTAAGGATATTTAAAATATTTATAAAACAATTACTTTTTTTTGTACCGTAGTTAGAAAACACCCTGTGTTTAGATGTAATATTTCTACCTAGATATAAAACTTTTCAAAATTTATGACTGGCCCAGATATCTTTAAAGATTTCAATCATTCTAAATACAACTTGATGCTATTATTAGTTTTTCTTTGTCTTAATCACAATCAAATGCGCTGTATACTATGTAGTCAAGCTATTATGTTATGCAAAATACCCTTAATTATTAGAAACTAGTCTTTTTAAAAACTTACGTCATTTCTTTCAAATAATTTTGCTTGTATTGTTTTTCGATTTCTTCCAAGTAAGGTTTGGTAAGAACAGGCGAGTCCACTTCATAACTGATATTTCTCTTCTTTATGTTTTCCAATATGTTTGGCACTGGTACATCTAAGTAAATCAACAAGTGTGGTCGCAGAAGAGCATGCAGAGAGTTGTCACGAAACTCGTAATACTTCCTATAAGCTAAAAATACATATAAAACGATTACAAAATAAATAGCAGTTTCACATACTTTTTTGTATTTTATTACTGAAAATGTGCAAAATATACCCCCAAAAACATAAACCCATAATCTGAGGTTTTTCTAAATGCTCATATTTTTTTAAATAAATCACTAGTGGTTTCTTTTTAATTAATTGCAGATGTCTTGAGGGAGAGTTAAATATATCTTAAAATTTTGACAAAAAATGTATCAATCCCAATTAAGTAAATAAAATATCAGGAGTAAATAAGGGTATAATTAAATCATCCTGTAGAATATATTAAAGTGCAAATCATAATGGTTACATTGTTATAGCTTGACCTTTCCTTAAGATTCTTTTTTATTGTCTTAATAACTTATTAAAAAGGATGTGGACATTTACATTAAAACATTTTTGTATAGAAGCTTAGGGAAAAATCAAACATAAATGCGATAATTTTTGTGAGGAGTGTATTTGGATAATTTAATACCTTTTTTGGAAAGATATCCATGTTTATACATAGCTTCAGCAAACACAAAGTCTGAGTAGACACATCTATCTAAAACAACACCTTGTCCAGTGCTGAATATATGAGCCAATGCATCAATGTACTGTGAATATCTAAAATAAAATATATTTTTTTAAATTAATTTTTTAAATTATTAATTTTCTGTTGTAAATTATATTAAAAATAAATTATGAAATACAGAATGGTAATTAAGTAAGGGTATTAAATTAAGCAGATGAGCTTTTGAGTAATTTTAAGACAAAAGGTTTTCATATAAATAGGGATACAAAGTGTTTAATTTTTTTGTGCTCGTCACTATACTGAGTAAGTTGGAAAAGTATTTTTCATTTTGGATTTTTAAGTAGGATATTATTTTTTTAACTTTTACATAACTTTTAATTATAAACAAGTTTTCCGAATAATATTTTCTTCCAAGCTTAAAAAAAGAGGAAGTTTTTCTTTTGTAAATTTGCCTCTACCCTGTATATGCTAGGATTTATTCAAATTTTGATCAGTTTTGTGACTATGGGCATATGAAGAGATTTTTATTTGAAATAAAATTTGATGAAAAATTAAAAAAAAACTTTTCCCAACATTTCCCTAACATTCCCAACAATTATGGTCATCACTGTATAAATAAAGGTTTTTTTGAAATTTATAAACCAAAAAAGAAAAATAGTTTACGAACCTGACAATATATTGTTGAATTTGCATCCTCGCAACTAACTTATGTTTAGGATTCCTTAAGAAATCCATAATGTCGAAACTTCTACAATCAGGTGGCAGCATAGGGTCCAACTTTCTGGTGTCATATCCATATGCATTAATATAATTCATATCGAGGTTGGCTTCAGGTAAGTAAAGCATACCAAAAGAGCTCGCTATTTCCTTTGCAAATTTAGATTTGCCAGCAGCTATAGGGCCTTCTACGACTATAAGCTAAAACAAAAATATAAATAAACTACACTTATAATGAATAAAAAACTAAATTAAAAGAATGATTTGAAATAAAGAGTATAATAATCACTTGGTGAAGACCTGAGTCAGAACAGAAGTAGTAACAGTTTAAAATAGATAACAAAAAATACCTGGACAACACGTTAATATAGTCATAGAAAGGTTATCAAAATTTATGTTTATTTTTAAATTGGACAATAATCTTTATTTGAAAGAATATATAAGATTAGTATGCACTGGATTTCAAGACGCCAGTTAAACCCTGCAGATTTTTAACTTTTAACTTAACCTGAGGTTATAGGGTACTGTTTAGAATACAGTGTGTCTATGTAAGTTGGCGTCATAGGGGAAACTTTTTATTATTAATTTTATGTAAAAAAGTAATTCTTCCTAAAAAGTTCTTCAAGGTCCAAAAACTATTTTGCAACCATCAGATATCAAATTGTATTAGTCGTCTACGAGGTTTGGTCACAAATGTAATTTTTGCTTAAGAGAAAAGTACCTACCTGTCTTTTGGTGAATATTAAAAATTATTATAATGAAAATATGTAGAGAATTTAAAATTACATCTAAATATGCAATTTTGTTAATTTAAAAAAAAATCTTTAATTTTTTTTGTGATAATTCATAAAATTAAAGTTTTTTTTAAAAGTTTATTTAAAATTATCCCATAAAGTTTATAATCACTAAATGTATGTATACTACAAACCTAAACTTTTACCATTATCGCAGAAAAAAATGTAAATAAACAAAATTGCATATTTAGAAGAAACCTTAATTTTAAATATCTTTGCTTGATAACAATTTTTGAACACAGAATACAGGTACTTTTATGCAAAAATTACATTTTTGGCCAAACCTTGTAGATGACTGATACAATTTAATATCTAATGGATGCTTCTAAGGTTTTGGGCCATGCAGAACTTTTTATAAAAATAACTTTTTTGGAAAATTAACAATAAAAAAGTTTCCCATATGACGCCAACTTACTTTGAAGATACAGACAGTAATGCAAAACTATATATCTTTAGTTTAAAGGTAAAACTCACTATGTGACATTTTATGGTTTAGAAAATATCAATGTTTTTTACTTTTAAACTAACAATTTAAGTTAGAAAACATTTATAAATTTTGTAGTGTACCTGTAGTTTACTACAGGTACACTACAAAATTTAGTACATATTTCAAATTATATGATATACCTACCACTAGTATATTTACACAAATTATGAGGGTAATAGTTAAACATTATAGTGACATTTTGCATGAAGGATATTAGTTGCAACAGTTTTCACTAGAATAGTGTCTTAAATCACAGCAAACACTACATCTACAATGATTTAGGCAGGTATTAAAGCAATTGCTTAAAATATTTATAAAATAATAGTCACAGAAGCCACCTTTAATGCACTGCACTAATAAACTTATTAAAATTTAGGTTTTTAATTACCATGTATAGGTACTTTTTTACAATAAATTTAAATTATACTAACTACTATACTTTTTAAAATACCAACAAAATTACAAAAACCTATAAGACTTCATTAACAATAAAATTTCCTCAAAAGTACAAGTTCATATTTCAAAAACCTATAACATACAAAAAGGCATAAAATTTACCCATATTTTTTGATTACACAGAATGTTGTAAGTATGCTCGGTTGAATGGTTCCAATTTCTTAACCTAGCAGAATCATGAATTTTAGTCTCTAAACATTTGTAGTCCAGAAATAATTATTTATTGTAATAAAATAGCTTACGAGAGTAAGCTTGAAAAGCTTCAATCATCAGGTGTGGTTGTGCTCGATTAATTGGAATGTACCAATATATATACCTATAAATTACATAAGAAATTATATCTGTCTATGGCACTTTAATATTACCTTGGTATTTTGGTCAAATCTTGCAGAGGTGCTATCATACAAGTAATTGAATACCGTAAATGACTTCTCATTGTAGTTCCATGGTTTTGGCTTAGGTGGAAGTTCATCCAATTTGCTTGTAATTGTTCTTACAGTCTGAACATTAACTTTTGCCAAAAGGGTTTTTGTGGCATTATTTATTGCTAATTTGTTCAGTCCAACTCGTACGATGCAGGCCATCCTTTTTCCCTTTAAAAATATTTTACATAACAGGAAAAATGAAAGCTCTAACCTAAAATTTGTTTGTCAAAAAATCGGTAGTCCTTAGTGATTCGACGACCGTGGAAATATTCGAATGAGTAAAAATTAGAAATATGAATGGTCATCGCGGGGTGATGGTTAGTTGTGAGACAATGGTTGTGGCACAAGAATAAATATATTAACCAGAAGGATATCTCGAAGGCGGCTTCTTTGATGTCTCCTAGCGCGTCTCATGACCTCGAACTGCATATTTTGCAGGCGTTTCATGAGCGTACCTAAGAAATTAACATGTTTAGGCGCCTATCTCTTAAAAATATATTTTAATATTATTATAATGCATTTTATAACATCTATGCAATCAAATAAAACAGATGCTTTAATAATATGTCGTATTGAGATATATTAATAATTATTATGAAATGTGTCTATTTATTTTCGCATATGACAATTTTTTATTTTTCATATTTTTGAAGTTTCTATTTATCCATTTGAGGGTATGGAATAGTCTAACTGTAACAAACCATTTAATTAAATAACTAATTGGAAATTGTTCACAAGGATGTAAAAACTATTTTTAAACGGTTTTACTTGACCTGTTTGTTATTTATTTGGAATTATTTTTTGGGTCAAATCTAGTAATTGAAATTTGACCCCTTCCTGACGACCGATCGATCTGAAATTTGGTACACTTCCTTAGTCTTGATGACAATACAATATAACATATTCTTTATGATTGTAAATCCAACATAGCCGCCGATACAAAATGGCGGATTACATATTACTTTACTACAACCTCAATATGGGTATCAAATTAAAGGGCTTTATTGGTAGAATAGAACCCACTATAAAAAAATAAAATCCAAGATGGCCGCCGCCACAAAATGGCGGATTATATATTTTTTTTCACAAATACCTCAATATGGGTATCAAATGGAAGGGCTTGATTGGTAGAATAGAACCCACTATAAAAAAATTAAAATCCAAAATGGCCGCCGCCACAAAACGGCGGATTACATATTTTTTCTCACAACTACCTCAATATGGGTATCAAATGAAAGGGTTTGGTTGGTAGAATAGAGCTCACTATAAAAAAAAATCAAGATGGCCGCCGCCACAAAATGGCGGATTACATTTTTTTCACAAATACCTCAATATGGGTATCAAATGGAAGGGCTTGATTGGTAGAATAGAACCCACTATAAAAAAATTAAAATCCAAAATGGCCGCCGCCACAAATGGCGGATTACATATTTTTTTCTCACAACTACCTCAATATGGGTATCAAATGAAAGGGCTTGGTTGGTAGAATAGAGCTCACTATAAAAAAATAAAATTCAAGATGGACGCTGCTGCAAAATGGCGAATTACATATTTTCCACAACTACTTCAATATAGAATCGTTGGTTAGTTCTGGTTAGTTATAGTAAGGCGAACTCAATAGAATGAGAAGTATCAACTAACAACAAAACTAAAAACTTAAAAATAAATTATGTAAAAAAACTTTTTATGTTAAACGGTTTTATTGTACTAAAAGCTAAAAAATAATTCGGTAAGTCCTAGCTACCAGATCGCACCAATCTTCTCATCAATCTGGGGTATTGATCAGACAAATAATAAAATCGTTGGGCAATTGACATTTCTATCATAATATTTACTCTGGATACGCTTCAGTTTTTTAAAATATGTATTGTATAATTTACACAAGTGTCTATTTATTTTTCCATATGACAATTTTTCTATTTTTAACATTTTTGAAAATCTTGTTTATACATTTGAGTGTATGGAATAATCTAACTCTACCAAATAATTTAATTAAATAATTAATTGGAAAATTTTCACAAGGATGTAAAAAACTAGTATTTTTGCAGATATTTTCAAACTTTTGAATTAATTTTTTGTATTACAATACTTCAACGTCTTGAGGAAATCTGTAAAATTTGTTCGCACCATCATCGTAGGATTTGTTTTTACAATTTTTAAAACTGCAAACAAGGCCTACTTTTTTTCTTTCTTCTTCCATGATAGGTAATTAATTACACAATTCACAGAAAAATCACTAAACAGAATATTATAGTCCAGAAAAATAAAACGTATCGCAATAAACTATATAAAATACATTGACCGTTACCGAGTCGTTGCTTCGCCTTTCACTACTGCACTGGCAATTTCGGTTTAGAATTTCGGTTTAGTAGCCCTCGAAGGTCACAGCCTGCGCCGCTCAAGGGTAAAAGAGATATCTTTCTGGTTAATATATTTTATTCTTGTGGTTGTGGTTAGTCTTTTTTTCCAATTCGCTTTACTAAGAAATTAAAAAAAAAAAGATTTAACTTAAGGTTAGTTTATATTTATAAGGTTGCGACATATCCTCAACTTGTAGGCGGTTCGAGGTCGGGGACGCAAGGAAGGGCACTCCACGGAGAAAAGTTGGCAAGACTGGGTAAAATCAAAGCTGATGATCAATCCAGTGGCGTCTAGAATTTGCGCATTTCATTTTGCATTGTTTTGGTAGTGATATTTGTTGAAAGATGTAATTCCAAATGTTTTATATTTAAAGTAAAAGAATTTACAACTTAATAATAATTAAAAACTGTTGTATAAACGGTATACAATAAACTGTATATCTCCGGCACTGAACAACATGGCCAAAAAATGGAAGATGTCACGTCATAACACGTCAAAGCAATATGGCCGAATGTCGTGACCTATATATAGACCGACTTTGGATTTAACTAACCATGACCCACAGAACTGAAAGAACTGAAGTTCTTTTTAGAGGTATGTGGGTCAAACGCAGCCCGTAGAATATTGTTGCTGGTTTTCCCCAAATGTTTTTTTACTTTAGCTACATTACGTTGTATTTTTAATTTTTAGCCACTTATTACAATTTAAAAATAATTATACGATTCTTCGTCGTAACTTAGGACCAAGAATAAGCGTATAATAATTATATTAATAATAATAATAATAATAATAATAATAATACTTCTTAATTTTAAATTATAAACATTTTCACATGCATAAAATGAAATAACGTCAACAAGAAAAACAAAAATAACGAATCGTAAGTATGTTATTCTATATATTGCATCCAGAGGCGTAGGTATACTATGGGGCTAGGTGTGGCAGTTCCCCAGGGCCCTCGAGCTTAGGGGGCCCCTTGGAGGGTAAAAAGTATAGAAAAGTACAGAAATAGTGAAAACAAATTAGAGGAAAAGTAAGAGAGGACTTTTTTTGTTTTTTAAATATTTTGAGGTGTTGGTTACTATGAATAAAAATACATAAAGAAAATAGTGAAAGTAAAAAAGCACTGAGGACCTTTTTTTTCTTTGGTCTTCAAATTTTTCGGGGTCCCAATTTTTTATTTTGCCCCAGGGCCCTTGATGCCCTAGCTACGCCACTGATCGCATCTGCTATTTTATAGGTATATCGGCCAGTAATGCAATAATTAAAAACGCACTATTAGTCACCCAATCCGAAATGTTTACATGCCGGTATTCGCGTTAGACTGTCGCTTTTCCACGCACTGCCTATATAACGGACAAAGAAGAACATACTAAAACTCAATTTTTTGTCAGCAACCTGTATACATTAACAATAATTTTCAGACAAAATAATATTTTGCTTTTCTCCAGAATAAAAAAAGTATAATTACCATTTTATTTTGGGAAACAGTCAAATATTATTTTGTTTAAATTTAAACTCCCAGAAAATAAATAAACAATAAAGTAATAAAATTTTCAGGCTGATAAAAAGTGTTAGAACTGCGTCAACCACGCCACGTTGATTTTCTAATTCGACGTCGGGCAACTTAGTTGATTCTAAATGAAACGCCCTATAGGTTTTCTAATATCCTTTAAATTGATCAGTTCAATATGATGTAATGATGAAAATTAGCTGCATACAGCCCTACAAAAAATTCAGAAAGAAAGCTATTGATTGTTTAAATAATAG